>JALHBX010001326.1:0-100382 GCA_024340025.1 Tolypocladium tundrense | reverse complement strand
TGGCGAGCCGCCCCGGGGGGGGGGGGGACGACGAGTGAGGCGGGTCTTGGTGGACTCTGAACCGGTGTGGCTGAAGCTCTGCATGCACAGTCCGAGACAAAGCGGTCAATGACCGGATATATCACGAAACTCTTAAAGTCTGCTTGCAGAAGTATTGGCATTGGCTATCTGGAAGCTTTGCAAGCTCGTGGCTAAAGCATACCACCATATGACGATCCTTTGGCAGTCCGGAAGGAGCAAGCAACCCACCTGCCCCACGTACCTAGAGCTTGCGCGTTCCGCAACGTATAGTATGTGACGAGCGTGATGTAGCGTTTTGTACTAGCCAGAGTTGTCGGAACTTCTATTATAGTGTGGTTTACAAGTAAAATGAAGTACCGCTAATCGTGCGGCGTCTTATTGGACAGGACCCCAGAAAGTGACCTGCTTGCTCCTTCCGGACTGTCAAAGGGGCATCGCATGCGTCACCCAATATTTGAAGTCGTGGAGATCATCCACTTGGACCGATGTTGCATATCATCCCATGTCCTGCGTAACATGACTTGATTACTATACAGACATGTCACTTAGCTTCACAACCGGAGGCAACGCAGTAGGGACGAATGCAGGGATACTCACCAGGGATGAGGATGAGGATGGCGTCTCCTGGTCCAAGTGGCGCAACTTTTCTTTCACCTGGTTCCAGGAAGAAGTGACTGACCAAGCCAGAACCGTCCAGGCTGCGGAGCTTCCCAGCTTCTGGACAACGCCCGGAGGGTGGGAACGTCTGTCGGCCACGCGGTTGACAAGATCAGCTTCGTCGAAGGAGTCCCAAACCCCTGCAGGGGTCATGAGGTTTGGGTAGAGAATAGGAAACACGTCGTTGCGGAGCATTTTGTCTAGCTGATCAATAGGGATGCGAAGACGATGCAAGGATAGCGCCATGTCATCGATTGTGCTCGGCGTCATTTCAGTATCAAGGAAGAGCGTCGAAAGGGTGATGCAGGCGCTCTTTTCGGTCTCTGTGAGGGATCTGGCGGTTGCAGCCATGGCTTAACATTTTTCGCGTTTCAGCGGAGTTGAAGGAGCAACGATTTTATGCCGAGGAATGGGAAAAGTCGAGGGGCCTTTTATAGTCCGTACTTGTGAAAGCGAGCTTCGGGTGCGCCACCACTGACTCACCAACCAATGGCCTGTGCCGCGGTTTTGCCACCATACTTCGCGGGTTTTCTTGTACGCGCGGAATATTTATCACGCCAAGGAGCATGCGCTGGATGCGTACGAGTGGACAGAGACAGGTCTCAAGCCCGCAAGCCGGCCGGGACAACGCGGGCATGTGCATTTCCTCGCCAGACAATTTATTGCCTTCGCATTCCCGCTGGTCAGCTAGACAACATGCTCCACAACCTGTTGGTGCATGCAGCTGGGGAATAAAGGCTGCGGGCCTATTGTGTAAGTGGTCAAGCCAGCTGGGAGAACGCGCCATACCATCGGAGTAGCAATTTCTCTGGACTCGGGAAAGAAGACTGAGGGTGATGTCTTTCTTGTCAGTCACGACAGCAATAAGTAAGTTTCTACTTCACACGTCTTTTAAGCAAGCCTGCAATCAATAGCTATGTTAGTGGCGTCAATTATGATAACCGTAGAGACTGGACCTGGAGATCAAACTCCAACGCTTCCTCGCCGCCGAAATAATCAACCTTCAGCGATAGCCCCGTAGATATGTTGAATACTCTACAATATGTAAGCCTTTTCATCACAGTAATGAGCTCCAATAACCATCTCAACCCAACCACCAAACCAGGCTTCCCTCCCCTTGATTCCACCATTTCGCAATCCCATCACTTCGCGGCACTGCTGACCTGCTGCCATTTGCCATTCTTATCGTAAGTAATAGATGCGGTTGTGCTCTGGGACATATTAACCGTCATGGAGTTAGACACGTCCATGGTGATCATTGTCGACGACTCCAGGTCTGCCTGGAACCAGAACACGACCTTGGGTAGGGGTGTGAGCGTCGCCTTGCCCGGCGGGAACTTGTATGGACTCATATACACTCGGAGTTGGTTAGTTCCCACGTCTGTCTTCTGTCTTGCGTGACCACTAACCTGGTGTGAAGCTCCCGTTGATATTAAGTTGGACAACGGCCGACGCGATCACGCTATTCTTGAACCCATACGAGGTTTTGGGAAGGGTGGTGTCGTTTTGGACGTAAAAAGTGCTCCAGTCGTCGAGCACATAAGTTTGCTGGAAATCGAGGTCAAGCAGGCCAGAAATCCCAGAGATGACCTCTGTTATCTCGGTCAGCCAAATTGATGTCAAAAGGGTATGGGAGCTGGACAATCATACGGCCAGATCGGAAGGCCTCGGTTGAGCCACAGACTTGGTAGGTATCAACCCATTTCGCAGTCATGTTTCCCGTGACCTCTGTCTAAGCGTTAGCATACTGCAGCAGCGTTGGACGACATTTCAGTGTACCATCCGCTGAGGCAACGACATTGAAGTAGTCCTGGCCGTTTGGATCTTTGAAGACCTTGGCCATGATCAGCCGAACACCATTCTGGTTGAACACCTTGACCCACGAGGGATCTACAGTAATGTTAGCCACATCAATATTTGAGGATTTGCATCAATTCCACCATACCGATGGCGACCTTGACCGTGTACGGGATTCCATTGGCAGCAGGAGTCATGGTGAAGGTTGGTCTGGTGGAGATCTCAGTAATTAGGTGTAGTTATTAAAATGGTGAATGGCGTGCGAAGTGCAGTGTCTGCCGTGGTGTATATGAGAGATGCAACGTCTTAATATAGTTGACGGGCTCCTTTTTGGGCTTTGCCTAGTGGGCGTTGTTGCACAGAGTGGCTGGAGGCGGCAAAGAATTCCACGGACGCAATGGCCGGATCCGGTCCCTGCGGTATACTTTAACATTACGAAATGCGGGTAGTTCAATGCGTATGGCTGGCTCAACTTTTCACCCTTTGCATCAATTCGCTCATGATATGCGCCCTCTGATGCTTTCGTGGTTGTTGCCAAAAGCAGCGCTGGGCGTCTCAGCCTCCGTCAGCCACTACTCCCTACTCCGCAACAGTACTGACAGGGCACTGGCTTCACGCCTCAACAGCTCACGGTATTTAAACCACGTGTAAATGTATGTTGGTTAGGATCAAATATCTTTTTCGACTCTGTTCGACTTTACTAGTACATTGGGGTCCGCGCCTGGATCCCGACCAACTTGGAAATCATCTTGGCATGAGCAGATCAGGGTTCCCTGGTGGCTCGGCGGGCTGAAATGCAACCGGAGCTTTCAAAGACATAAGCTCAGGCCGAACGCGGCACGTGATGATGTCCGAGTGTAGATCCCCGGGTATGTCGGCACGGCAAGCGAATTGTTGCGTAAACAAGCTTCGACAAATACGAAAGTCTATAGAGCCACATCTCCTCGCCCACAGAGCATGATCAGTGGCAGTGAAACTTCGCAGACAGAGACTGGTGCTCAAAGTACAATAACGTCTTCATTGTTGAAAGTAAAACCTCTGTACAGAGACTACCCACCTAACAAGCACGTCACCACGCCCCGTGACATTTCCATCAAACTGCAATCTCAGTGACTTATATTCGTCCCAGTTAGCTTTCGACCTCGCGCAGCCGAGGCCACGAGAATCGACCGCTATATTCTCGCATCAAACTGTTCCTTTCAGCTTGACTGACTCCACTTCCCGTTGCTACCATACAAGATCGTGGCCGAGTTGTTCACGGACAAATCAACCTTGCAGGGGTTACTTTGCCCCGAACTCATTGTTTGCGACTCTATGTTTTGAAACCAAAATAGCGCCTTGGGCAGGGGCGTAATTGTAGACTTGCCAGGAGGATTCTGGAACGGACTTATATAGACTGTACAAGTCATCAGCGTAGATACCCCTGGCAAGTCATGTAGTAGCGTACCAGCTGAATTTGGAAGGCTCTCGCCCAGTATCGGTACGGTCACAACGGCCGACGCTGTTACGCCGTTGTTGAAACCGAAGCTTTTTTTCGGGAGGTTCTGATTCTCTTGAACGCTACTAGTCCCCCAGGTTGGCATCACATATTCCTGTTGATATGTGATCGGCTCCAATTGAGATAATGAAATAATGTCGACGGTTCCCTGAGGAGTAGAAGAAGGCCTTTGCACGGTAAGCCCATGCCATTCCGGCCTGCATGACATCCGAAAATTCTCACAACATGACTGGCTGGCCGGCGATAAACGGCTGTGTTGTGCCGGCGATCTCGAAATTGTCTTGCCATGAGGCTACCATCATTGTCGAAACAGCTTTTTTGGCCTTAGCATGGTAATGCTTCAACATTAGGGTGCTTTCGGCATACTTCCAACAGACGCGACAACGTTGCAAAATTGGTTCCCGCTGCCATCGGCGAAGAGGATGCCCATGGCCAAGTTGGTGCTATTCTTATTGAACACACTCACCCAGGAAGGATCTGTTTCAACAATTAGCTGTCATGTTCTGTACATGAGTTGAGATTGACTAACCGCAGTTGATGGTTACTGTGTATCGTGTCATTTTAGATCACTGCTCTCCAGATCCTAGCACACTGGAGAGCGTAGGGGATGGTTCATGGTTCTGCTCAGGCAATTGCAATGATTGAAAAGTTCGTACAGCTGCCGCTTCTGTAGTCCGCTCCTGAGGATTGCTTCGTCAGTGGTGAGTACGGCCTGCTGCACACGGCAAAGCCTGGAATGCAGGAGGTGAACACAACTCGGCCTGGGGCTCGCCTTCATACCGGTACGGGCCGGGCGTTTTCAGGCTCGTAGCAATGACTCTCTGCTAGCAAGAAGCAGGTTGCGGCAGGCATGAGCACAACCTGACAGGATCGGCATCGGCGGCAGCAAGCTGTTGCACAGAAATCAACCACTTGAGTGGCAGTGTTGCAATCAGGAGTGTGAGCCTGGCCTACGGCATGGAGAACATGTGGTGGTCGAGAACGGTCAAGCAAGGATTCTCATCCGGGTGCCAAGGAGGATGGCTGACCTATATGCGGAGAATTACGGCGACTGCGGTCAGAGTTTACGAATTGTACGAAGTACTTCGTACATCGGGCTATGCTCACTCCAGGTATCACACCGGCTGTGTACGGAGTACAGAGCAGGCATTTGACTTGGACGCCACCATGCCGTGCGTTCGCCGGTCGTGCCCAAAACTTACTTTTGCCTGTCCTGAGTAGGAATGCATTCCGTTCTATCCACGGCACCACCCTTCCGTGCCGCAATAGTAACCTTGCCAAGATTCTTCTATGTCTGATTGATGCGGCCGTTTCCGCGTTGAGACATCGTGGATCAGGTGTCAGAGCTCGAGCCACGAAGTTTCGTACCCGATGGCCCGCTGGATGCAGCAGCGCATGAACCGAGGGCATCCCAAATATGGCACAGATGGTTGGCAGCCGAGTCAAAGACTGATGAGCCTGCCGACTAGTTAGCCAGGAGCGAAAACGGATCACACCGCTGCGAGCACAGGGTGCTGCCCTTACTCTTGGGTCTTCACCCACCCGCATATGATGCAGGTGGCGCCTTCACTGTAACAGTAACCCACATTTCGTGCCTCTCCTCACAGCCGAACACGATTTCCTTGGTCTTGCCTAACAGAATGGCCCCCGGAAGAGGTTCAACACACGCTTGGCATTCCGTTAATGAAGGCAAGGGACACTCCAGGCACCAGCAAAATGGTCTCACCAAAGTAACTACTTCGCAGGGGCCAAGTGGCATGACCCCGTATATTCAGTTCTAGAGAGGAGAGCAAGTCACAAAGCTTACTCCAGGCCTTGACTGCAATGAGCTTCGGATGACGAGATTTTCGAAACATCGCTGTTGATGAGCAGTCCACGTCATCGGCCTCCTGAGGGCCGCGATCCGTTCGTCCACCCAACTTTGCCGGCTTCTATCTTCAACTGCTTCTTCTAGAACCTCTTGTCCAAAGCAACTTGTGCCAATTCGCGTGTACCTTAGGCGTACCATGTAGCTTTTGCACTTCCATGAACTACGCGTGGCCTTGCCGGTCTGCGTCCGGTTTGGGCCCCGGGCCATCGGGGCTCGGCCGACACCTCCACTTCGGGCCGCCAGCGGGGATCGCGCTAGGGCGGCCTCGGGGAACCCACTTCATGGACGTACGAGTACAGCGGTGTGCTTCGAATTGGCTGGAATGGCACTCCTCACTGAGTAGGCTACTAGAGGAAATGACAACAGCCCGAGCTGGACGACAAACGTAGGGCTGCCGCGCACGGCTGCTCTCGCTTGTACGGACTATAGAATGTGAGAGCTGGAAGGTTGCGATGGAAGTCGCCCGAAAGGCGCCTTCAATGCCAACATCAAGTCTATTTGTACTCCGTACGGACTACTTCGTACGAATGACGGACTAGCATTTGATTCCATGCTCATCACGCATGGTTGAAATTAAATGATGAGACACCCCCTGCGATGAATGTTGGCACCAGTAAGCCCTATAAGCCCCAAGCCTTGTCCGCGGCCGGTGAGATTGGACCATATAATGTCAGCCCTCGTTTCATGACTGATGGAGTTACCCTTCGTCATCTGCTACTGCTGCGATACCATCAAGGCTTCTTCTCTTCTTTCTACTTTGCCCACAGCCGTCATATCTGGTACGCTATTGCACCTACCAGTCCTGCCTTCCGAGATCGCGCAGATTAGAGACTTGTGGGCATTTGAAGATGCTGTGCGTCCATAGAGGCTCTAGACGGTCCCCAAAGACAGGGGTTAGCGAAAAGCGCTTGAGTCCTCAGCACGCCTCCTGCAGGCGGCAGCGCGGCCAATTACAGGCCCTTGTAGAGCCATGGCTTCGCAGTTCAGGGTCAGCGAAGTACAGGGCATGGCTAAGGACTTGATGCCATTCCCTCATACGCTCCAGTCGCCATTCGTTTCTTCTCCTTTGGTCATCAATCGACGGCCACCAAGATCGGCGCCTTTGTCCTCTTGCGACGGTCATCCGTTCCGAAGCGCTCGCAGCTTGTCTCGAGATCCTCTGCAAGCGATGTCGAACGGCCGAGACCTGCAAAACAGCTATGGACCGGAGGTGACTCCGTACCAGGCCGCGGCTCAACCGCCGCCGGAATACTATGGCCCGCCACAAGGACAAAAGCCCGACGTGGGAGCTCCCGAGGTGGTGGCACCGACTGGTCCCAAGCCTGAGCATAAGAAGATCCTCGGCTTGAGAGTAGCCGTTTTCTGGGCCCTCGTCGCGCTCGCCCTGCTGGTAGCATTGGGTGTGGGAATCGGCGTGGGAGTCGGGGTGGGAGCGAAGCATGGGAGCAGCTCATCGCCCGCGAGCTCAGAAACGCCATCATCTGATGGCCAAGGTTCAACGACAATATCGGCGACATCACATTCCGAGACCTTGAGCACAGCGACATCGACAAGCTCAGCAGCCACTGCTGTAGCGACGTCCGGCACCCACGGATTAGCGGCGAACAGTTGCATGTCCACGACGCCAAAGACATACCACGGGGCTGACGGGACGAGCTTCACTGAGTACTGCTTCACGGATTGGCCGAATAACTCTGAAGCCGCCGACGGCCGTGGCAACGTCACCGACATTTCTCGCACGACTGTGTATACCTTTGAAGCCTGCATGGAGGCGTGCGTCGTGTACAACAAAAAGGTTGGCGGCTCGGGCACGCAATGCCGAGCGATTACTTACAACTCGAACTTGACGAGCATCATCGAAGTAGGCAGACAAGGTGGTAACTGCTTCTTGAAGAACAAGAAGGGAGTCGACCTGCAGGGAAGTGCGGAATCGGCGTGCGCAGCCATTGCGCTCTGAGTTTGGTCAGTGGATAGCATGCAAGGCGTTGGATAGATGTGGCATAATGTTCTTCCGGTGATATAGAAAGGCGAAAAGAAATATTGAGCCTCAGACCACAACATCCTGTCGAATGATGAGCGCGATCAATACACAGGAGAGTCTGACGAGGCCAGAGGCACTTCCAGTGGGGGGAAATGAGAGGGTGCTGCACGACACGGCCGCATCGCGCATTACAGCGCGCCTGCAGGGCGAGTAAAAAATAATTAAAAGAAGAAACAATGGTGTTCATGAAATGCACCAACAGGGCAATGCCATGGACCAGAAACTGAAAATGGCAAAAAAGGAATATCGAAGTGAATCGAATTCATGAGGTTCCAAAGATTAGGGTATTGGAGTGTGTTTGGCCATCCCACGGTAATCTCTGGTAAAAGGCAAGAAATTAGTGCGTATGGAAGGTCCAACTCCGCCATACTTGACCTTTATTTTGCATTATATACCCCTCATGCATGATGGCCCCACTTTTGCATCATGCGCGGCCTACCATTGGCCGATGGCTTCCTAGTGCCTCGGAAGCGATGAGTAGTACTTCCTTCCATCTCTTGCTTGTCGTGCAAGTTCTCATACTCATTTAATTATTTGTTGAACGCTATCGCTGGGCTTGGCGAGCCTAGAAGTGCTCCTCTAGAACTGGCTCTCCCATTACTTCGGACGTGTTGCGGCATCACATTCAATACAGCGCTTCTGCCATGACACAGCGCTGGTCATGCGCGTTGGGAACTCGCTATGTTGCTGAACTGCTGTATATTTCTCACAAATCAGCAGTGAATGGGGATGGGACATGTCAATTGTGGCTGACTCCGATGTGTTTGTGTCCAACCTATTCGACCCGCACTCTACATCATGGCTGGACTAGCAGCTGGCCCCCTTTCTTCGTCAATGGCTCCAAGTGCAACATGACTGCCTCGCTCTCCAAAACCGCAAAGACCACAATCTCGTTCTCGACGGGCGGATATTGTGTGTCATTCACCACGTGTTTGACCTCGTGCCCCAAGCTCGCATACGTCCACTGACTACCGGCGTAAGTGATGGAGTCTGCCTGGCCACTGGCGCCCTCCGGACTCGTGAGGCGCTCAACCACGACATCTTCCACAGACCCCGGGACCTTCATATGGATGGTGATGTTCCTTCGTGGGCCGGCCGAGGTGTCAGAGCTCCAGTGGTTGAGGTTAATAACAGCCATGCGCTTGACTCTGCCGTCTACATAGGCGCCATAGGCGACGACATTGCCCCCCGAGTCGGATACCGAGAGCTGTGCAATCTGAGTATTTCCAGATGAGCCTATGAGGTCTGCAACAAAGGGCTGTGCGTAAAAGTTGGAAAAGACTTGCGCGGGGATGCCAGCCGAGTCGACGGGCAGCCACAGGTTGAAACCAGAGTGCATGCTTTGTTGGAAGTTGAACTTGGTAATGCCGATTGCCAGCCCGTACAGCTGAAAGTCCACTTGCCAGAGGGCAGAGCCGAGAGTTGCCTGGTATTCGTAGTCATGCTTGGAGTTGAGCGAGTTGCCGACCTCGGACATGACGTACGGGATATGCGGGTGCTCGTTGGCAAGATACTGGATGGCTGGGCGATACAAGTCGAGGCGTTTGGAAATAGCTCTGTGGCTCATGAGACCTGTGGCCAAGTCGCCGGCATGGCCGCCGTCGGACTGGTAGTAGTGCTGCGCCACTGTATTGACAATGTTTTTCTCGTTGATGCCAAGATCGAAGCATGTAGGGACATGCAGTGCGTGTGTATCCTTCCTATGTCCTTTGTGCAGATGCATAGAGGTGTCAAAGGCCTGGAAGAGAGGCCCATTCGGCAGGCGAGCTGCCGCTGCGATGACGGCGGCGTACGCGGTGAAATTGCCAACATACGTCTCGTTGCTCAGATGGCCCTGATAATACGGCGGCTTCAGTTGTGAGTCGGGGTACAAATCAGCCTCGTTTCCCAGCTCAAAGGCATGAATCCTGTCCACTCCGATGATGTCCGCGGCGCTCTTCGCCCACACCGCCGCTTCGATGAGGTTTCGGGTGGCCATGGGAACCTGGATGATGAACTTGGCATTGGGCAAGTTCTCTGTCAACTCCCAATACGAAGGTCCTATGGTCGTGTGGCCGATGTCCTCGGGATTGTCCGCCTCTGCACGCGGCAGGGCTGGTGTCTCTTGACCTGGCAGATAGCGGCCATAGTCGGCACTGGTGCCACCAAGCCGAATGAACGGAGTGCCGCCTGTCCGGCTGAAGATGGCTTCGATGAGATTCTGGGAGAAAGCGTTGACGCTTCCGTCCCGATTCTGAGCATATTGGACAAATGAGGCTTGCTCAAACGCCAGTCCTGGGAAATCCAGGTCGATGACCCTGGACGCACCGGGTGGAACTATTCCAGGGACGTTGACGGACGCGATGCCGCCATCCAGACCGGCAAAGCCGTGGCTTCCCAGTACGAAGCATGAGAGAGAAATAATCCACAACGCCATTTTAGAAGTCAGCGCATGCCGGACACGCTGGATATCATCCGTTTCAGCAAAGACTGTTCATACTGCCGGTGAGCACGCGGGCCTCAAATATATAAATAATGCGCGTCATCAAGCCCTCATTGTAATAAGCGCTACAGCAATGTACGAACGTTTGCATCATTCAGCCTGCTTTGATGTTTCAAGAACAGCCAGAGTGGGGTTGGCCAACGTTGTGCGAGACAAGCATTCCAGTCCTAATTGAAAGACTCTACGGTACTCGTAGACTGGCGCGGGCTGAAAGTTCGTAAGTTTTGCGGCTTCAGTAGAGTTTGAGTAAGTCTATTTGCAGATCAGGTTCAGCAGTGTAAATTGTGGGTATCCAGAAGTCTGCTAATTAAACCCGAACAATGCTTCCGTAATGTAGACTGGCCAGCGTATGACCTCATCAAATATCCATTGCCATTTTCGCGTCGCTTCAAGCGATCCCAAGATGGCAGCATTCGGAGTCAAATCCCCTGAATTCATGGTATAGGGGGTTTCCTGCACGAAAACTGGAACGAAGCCGGGAGTTGGACAGGAATATAGAAGGCTGGACGAAAGAGGAAATGTTTGGGCCAATGGGAAAGCAGAAATTTGGAGGGCAGACGGGCGGGCAGGTGCGAGTTTCGTATACTACACGACAGAGATAATTAGCACTATTCACTGGACCAGGAACAGTTCCGACGTCGACGCTATCTACACAGGCTTCGGCAGCGTGCATCAAAGCCTTCTCAAAAATCCGACTCCATGCCTCGATCTGTTTTAACGGACGCGCGGATTGTGCTTGGAGTTGGTATACACCTGGTCTCTCGAGGGAGGTGTCGGTGTCGGGGACGCCGGCCGTGTCGGAGGGAGCCATTCCGAGAGGTTTGCAACTCTGGTCCCCAGCCGCGGCATGTCTCTAGTGGACAGGGCCAGAATGCGCTTACATTACAAGGCCTGATTTGTGTACGCTAACCAGTACGCGTGCCAACGAGGACACCACAGCTATGTAGCCGACTGCTCATGGTACTGATGCATTTCCTGCTCGGCGAACGCTAACCAGTTCACGCTCGACTTCGGATGAACGAAACTGTAGACTTGGTCGCCCAGGTAGACTCGGCATGTCTGAGCGATTTCGAACCTCATTGGCGGACCAGGGGGCGAGCAGCGGGATGTGATGTGTAATGTGCATCAAGAGCGACAGCAGGGCTATCGAGGCAAGGGTTCGGGGCGTCGCAGCTCAAAGGAACGTCTGGAATAGAGCTGCAGGAGGGCCTAATAAATATGTTGTGGCTTCCCGACGCAAACGTCCCACTCCTGAATTACGGAGCAAAAGCAATGATAATCTCTCCAATGCCCGGCAATAGAAGAGTTGATGTGCAATATGAAACGAGGCTAATCCATGCCCAGCGAGAAGCGATGATGTGCAATATGAAACGAGACTAAAACCTCAACTTGACGGGTAAGATTCGAGGCGCCAGCTTATTGCCGTAGTACTTCGTACTCCGTTGAGTTTTTGACTGTAACAACCTATCGCCGGGGGCCGACTCGTAGCAATCCACGGGTTGTCCGGCCTCGCAGTAGTGGTAATCCTCGTACTCGTACGGAGAACGTACACCAAGAAAAACATCACGGGAAACTCACTCATCCCGTGTGTGGCGGCAGGCATAAACAGGACGGGAGACGGGACCCCCATGCACTGCCGCCGGGCTGGGGCATGACTCGGCCAGCGCGCGCATCACCGGGGTTGCCCTCAGGCGCAGTCCGATTTGAAGCCTGCCGTCCGAACCTGCTCGGCTTGCAGCTTGCCCCCTTTGGGGAAAGCAAAGAAGGCCTAAGCAACTGGCTCGCTGAGCCAATGCTATGGTAACCTCCCCGATTGATAAGTGACGGGGCTTCCAACTGCCGTCTACGTACATCTTCTCCACGCCGACCCGCAGTGATCTGTGCGGTATGCCGAATTGATCGGACTGATGCCGGTCTAGGCTCCGATTAATAAGGTTCGATCAGGCTTGCCAAGCTTGCTCAGCCTTGAAATGACGCTTTAGTCAGGGTCGGACCGCCATGTGGGAGTGGGAGCCCGATCTCAACACGCCACAACTGGGTCCGCCGAAGTAGTAGGGCTTGCTTCAATGCATCATCGCGGGTGGCGCATTGCGGGATACTCCTTGGACACCTGAGTAATGCACCGCTGCATTGCGCGTCTTGACCATGTACATGGGGGAGTCTACGAGTACCTTGCTCGACCAGAAGTCCGGATGGCAAGCCACGGCTCGCATGTATATAACATGACGGCTTCGCCCGAGGACATCAACATCCGCCAGTCGTCACACACCGTCTCTTCCGAACTACCGACCTGACTCCATTCATTAGCCATGTCTTCACTCCTTGCTGCCGCGCTCCTCCTGGGGCAGGCCTTTGCGGTCGACCGCACCCTGGGCTTCAACTCTGCCCCGACGGTCGAGAGCCGCACGATCGAAGAGATCCACCAGGCCGCGCTGTCCGAGGGCGGCGTCGTGACCTGCTGGCACGGCGGCGACGAAGTCAACCAGATGGACTTCCTCAAGACGGCCTTTGAGACCAAGTTTCCCGGCATGAAGCTGAACCTCACCGTCGACCTGTCCAAGTACCACGACGGGCACATCGACGAGCAGCTGGCGGCCAAGAACGTCTTCGTCGACAGCATCATCCTGCAGACGGTCCACGACTACCCCCGGTGGGCGCAGGAGGGCGCGCTGCTCAACTACGCGCCGCTGGGGCTCGACAAGGTCCACCCGGCGTTCAAGGACTCGACGTCGGCGTCCTGGTACGGCGTGGAGCTGTTCTTCTGGTCCAACATCTGGAGCTCGCAGAAGCTGCCGGGGGCCAACTTCGGCACCTTTGACGAGTTCCTGAAGCCCGAGTACAAGGACAAGCTGGTCCTGACGTACCCCAACGACGACGATGCGGTCCTGTTTGCGTTTGACCTCATGTAAGTCCAGCCCAGCGCACCGACGTTCCCGGGCCGCGTCGAAGAAGAAGCTGACTCGCGTCCGTCACAGCATGCAGCAGAAGGGCACCGCCTGGTTCGACAAGCTGCTGGCGCAGAACCCGCGCTGGGTCCGCGGAACCGCCACGCCCGTGACGCTGCTCCAGCAGTCCAACAGCACCTCGGCCGCGACCTTCACCAGCGCCATCGGCTTCGACCCGCTGCCGGGCGTCAACATGACCTTCCCTACGGACGGCCAGTTCGTCAGCTGGCCGCAGACGGGCGCCATCCTCAAGGACGCGCCGCACCCCGAGGGCGCCAAGCTGCTGCACAGCTTCATGCTCAGCAAGGAGTTCCAGCAGTCGCAGGGCTGGAGCGTGCGCCAGGACGTGCCGCCGCCCGCCGGCGTCCCGGACATCATGAACATGCCCTCGACGAACCCGACGGCGTTCCCCCGGTGGATGGCGGATCGCGAGACGGTTGAGAGGTTGAAGTTCTGGTTCGAGAGCCGCATTGGCTCTGCTCAGGGCAAGAGCCCTCTGGTGGACAACATCTAAGCCTTCTGCCAACGACTGTCAGGATCGACAGTTCTGTTTTGTGTCTAGACATTCCTGCATATACATGTATAAACTGTAGATATTTTGCCCTCAACATATGATACATCACTGGCTTGTGGAAATGCCAGTCTGTCTGAGATCTGTAAACCATCGTCCGTTTCCCAACCCGGTTAGACATCCCACGATGCTGGCCGAGTGACTCACGGCGAACAGGCCGACGCAGCAAACGATATAAATAAAGTGACGAGCCGCCAGAGAAGCTTTGTAGAGGCTCGTATGTTCCAGCTAGTCCAAAATATTTTTGTCTTGCCTTCAGCGCCGTGAGTGCCTCCACTTCAGGCAGTTGATGGGCGAATTGGCGGGACCATATATCACAGACTGACAGCCACGAGCACCACGAGCAAGTCACTAAAAGCATTAAAGTCCCTACAAGAAATCGTGGCAAGGCGTCCAATTATTGGCGGGTCGTGCCGTTGCAGTCATCAGATTCGCGGCTGACAGCTCAATCACTGCAGCGCCCGCCAACCCGCAGCTACGCTGAGGCAACATCCTAGACAGTGACACTACAACCACCACACCCCATGGGTTCGCGGATGAAGCCCATCGAGCTCGACGGCAGGACAGGCGAGGGCGGCGGGCAACTCGTCCGCCTCGCCGTCGGCCTCGCCGCGCTCACCTCGCAGCCCGTCACCATCACAAACGTCAGAGGCAACCGCCAGCACGGCCGAGGAGGTCCGTGGCTTCTCCAGCCCTCCAGCCCCCAGCCCTCGCGCACTCCCACCGGCGGCACTGACATCGAGCCCCAGGACTCAAGAGCCAGCATGTCACCTCGATAGCGTGGCTCGCCCAGGTCACAGACGCCCATGTCGAGGGCCTCCACGTCGGCTCCCAGACCCTGACCTTCGTCCCCCGCCGGCCACCCACCGAGCTCGCCCAGCGACGCTTCAGCATCTCGGCTGACTCCGGCGCCGCCAGCGCGCTGCTCGTGCTGCAGGCCGTCCTGCCGTTTGTGCTGTTCGCGAGCGGCGGCGGCGGCGCGCCCCTCGAGCTGGACATCTCGGGCGGCACAAACGCCTCGTGGGCGCCGAGCTTCGAGTACTTTGACCAGGTGCTCATGCCCACGCTCGAGGAGCGCTTCGGCATCCGCATCGAGCTGGAGCTGAGGAGGCGGGGATGGAGCCTGGGGCCGCAGTCTAGGGGTAGCATCTGGCTGAGGGTTTATCCCGTGCCCAGGGCCCAGAAGCTCACGTTCACGCCGCCGCCAAAGTACACCTTCCCGGGGTCGTACGAAGTCCAGGGCATCGACGTGAGCATCATTATTCCGAGAGCTTCGCACGAGCAGCTGCAGGGGGCGCTGGTCAAGCGCCTCGGCGTGTTGTTCCCCGACGCAGACGTCCGCTTCAAGCTGTCTGAGGATTCGGGCGACGACGCGCGCTGGTCTATCCTCCTCGTGGCGCACTCGTCGGCAGGCATTCGCTGGGCCAGAGACGTCCTGTGCTCGATGCCCAAGAGGACCAAGTCCCGCGACGCTTTCATCGCCCGGGTCTCGGACTCCCTATGCAAAGAGCTCTACGAGGAGGCGAGCCTGGGCGGCACCGTGGACGAGCATCTCCAGGACCAGGTCGTCTCGTTCCAGGCACTCGCCGATGGTCTGTCGTCGCTCCCCAGGGGTGACCATCCGGCAGAGATAGGCGCTCTGGCCGATGGCATGGACAGCCTCGACATCGGCAGCAGGAGAATGAGGAGGGAAAAGACGCACGAGCCGTTTGGACACGGGTCTAGCCACACACAGACTGCGCGATGGGTCGCCGCCGAGCTGCTGCCTCTTGTTGAGTTCTACAACAAGGGCGACTCTGTCAAGGGCGTCGGATTTTCGCGCCCATGAGCGTCGCCGGGGCAGATGTAATGAACCTGGGGCAAATATGCTGCTATATACAAGACCTCCACGTATTCACGGCCGAGGCAGGTCTCCGAATCGATACTGCGCCCAGGCAAAGCTGCCCTCTTGCATCGTCCACGTCTGCCTCCCCCAGTCATCGTGCGCCGCCCCCGCCGCGACAAACAAGGGCATCAGGTGGTCCATGAAGGGATGGGCCTGTCTCGCGTCCGGCCTCCCGCACACCTCCGCCATGCTCTCCTCCCGCGTCGACGGATCGACCTCGACGGCCGCCTTGACCGCGTCGTCGAAGCTCACGGCGTACGGCAGGGGCTCCGTGTTCCCCTCGGACATGACGTGCATGTCGCGCAGGTTGTGGACCGTCATGCCCGCGCCGATGATGACGACGCCCTCGTCGCGGAGGCGGGACACGGCGCGGCCGAGGGCGTAGTGGTCGCGCGGCGACTCGGACTTGAAGAGGGAGACTTGCACGAGGGGCACGCCCAGCGGGTTCGTCTGCGGGTCGAACGCTGGGTTCGCGGTCAGCTACTCTGTGTCGCTGCGGTTGCTTGGAATGTTTGCGGCTCTCACCGACGCTGAAGCCAGACCATACGCCGTGGTCCAGGCCGCGCTTCACGCCAAACGTCTGGATGCCGGCCTCGGAGAGCATGATCATGATTTTGCTCGCCAGCTCGGGGCTGCCCTTGCTTGGGTACTGTGCCGTGTAGAAGTGGTCCGGGAATCCATAGAAGCTGGTGTGTTTGTCAATACACATGCATTCGACTCGCTCAGGCATGGGGTTCGCACTCGTAGATGAGGTCCGTCTGCTCTTCCTTGTTGATGTGGACGGCGTCCTTGTCGCCCATCCAGTGCGCAGAGAACACCACGACGGCCTTTGGCTTCACCTTCCGGGTGATTTCTTGCCCGATCTGCTGGAGGACCGGATACGCCGGGTGCTTGGTGTTGTACTGGACATCTGGCTGCCGGGGCTTCAGTCAAACGCCTAGCGAAGCGAAGCGACTCGTTTAGATTCGGGAATACTCACGCCTCCATGGCTGAAGAAGTAGACAGGCATCCTCGATACGGAGGCAGCCGAGGTGCTTGGCTTGGGGCTCAGCCAGGGGATGTGTGCGGTGTCGGCGTTGAACCGAGACATGTATAGCCCAACGCCCGCAGCAGCCAGTGAGAGCACAAACTTGGTGCGAGTAGAGAACCACGGCGCCATGTTCGCGTGCAAGTATTCCGATTGAGTGCGAGCAGTATTCTTGGGTGATTACTTGCGTCGAACAGTGTAGTGAGGGATGCAGCACTTCAAAGGATATGCTCAGGGGGGATCGGCTGAGGTTATGAGGTGTGTGCTCAGTGCTCACTGCTAACGCTCCAGTGGCATGTTATTATTATTCAGCCCACTCACGCGCCGACTATCCCACCTCCAGCTTACTCCCTCCACTATACTCCCTCCAACAGCTGTCGACCTCCACCTCTACAGCTGTCCACCCGCGACGGGAACCCGCAGCTCTAGGAAATACAGGAAGCCATGGACCCTGGAGCCTGCGTCCTGTTCTGATACTCTTGATCGTGTGCGCGCCTCTGCCAAGCCCTCCTCGCGAGCCGCCGCGATGAGTCCCCTCACTGACCCTTCCAGGAGTCATGCCTCTCCTGCTGTGCGACGGCCCGATCTGGAGCGATGGGCGCGTCGCCCGGTGTGTCCAGCTCCGTGTCCTGGGCGTCCTGGTCCCGGTGGCCGTTTGCGCCGTGTCTGTGGCCTTCTTGGTTGTCCGTCTGGCGTGGAATCGACTGCGCGCCTCGCGCGCCCGCGGACACAAGCTGCTCGCCTCGTCGGCGCAAGCTGTCGCGCCTCCAGACGGCTACGATGGAGATGAAGACGAGGCGGAGAGCCAAGAGCCAGATGAAGTGGGCGAACGCGCAGGCTTCGCGACCTCCTCAGGCCAGCCTCGGTTCATCGCGACAGGCTGTCGCTTGTCCACCGCCGTCGAAGGACTCGCCCTCGCGACTGACATGACCATCAACGCTGCGCTCATCATCCTCGCGTCGCGGTCGGGCCACGACTACTCCCAGACTCCTTCGTCGCTCGTCGCCATTCTGTCGTCCGCCTACATGTTGCTGTTGGTGCTGCTACGCGCGTGGGTTGGCGAAGCTTCACCTGGCCTGTTCTCTACCCTGACGTCTCATTCCATGGCCATATACTCTGTGCAATGGTTCTGTACCCTCATCAGCGCTCACTCCATCATTGTCGAGCAAGTCGGAATGCCGCATGCAGAGGCGTCGCTGCTTCGAGTCGCCATATTCACCATGCTCCTCCTCCTCCACGCGACCGCCCCCAGACGATTGGCCAAGCCTTCGCGCGACGACGGCATGGATCTGTTTGCCCAGCTCGCGCCAGAAGAAGCCGCAAGCCTCGCATCCCGGTTGACTCTGTCCTGGATAGCCAGTCTCGTCTGGCAGGGGTACAGCAGGACCCTCGAGCCCCACGACCTCTGGGACCTGTCGCGAGATCAAAGATCTGCGAAACTTGCGTCGTCTTTCCGGGAGGTGGCCTCTGCGACTGTGCCACTTCTGCGAAGGCTTCTCAAGTACTTCAAAAGGGATATTCTACTGCAGGGGTGCTGGGCAGCCCTCATGAGCGTGATGCTCTACGTCCCGGCGCAGCTTCTCCGCGGCATTCTCAGATACATCGAGTCCCCGGAGACGATGCGAGCGAGCACAGCCTGGCTACTCGTCGTCGGGCTCCTCGTTTCGGGCCTCTTGACAGGTCTCGCAGACGTGCAGTGCAAATGGACCGGTCTCCAGGTCGGCGCCAAGTTAAAGGGCATCCTGATCAGCGAGATTTACGCCAAAACCCTGCGACGCAGGATGGCACCAGCTCCTTCGAAGGGCGAAGGCGCAGACGGATCCACGAAGGAACAGACGGCGCAGCACGCCGGCGACGGCTCCGTCCTCAACCTCATGACGGTCGATGCTGCCATTGTCACCGACGTCAGCGCATATCTGCACCTCCTCTGGGTCAGCGTCCCCGGGCAAGTCGTCATCGCGACATGCATGCTGTACAGCATCCTCGGCGTCAGCGGCATCCTCGGCGTCATGTTCATGGTGGCGCTGCTCCCCGTGTACGTCGCCCTGTCTAAACGCCAAGCCGGAGCGCAGCACCAGGCTCTCGGAGCTGCGGGCGCCCGTGTGCAAACGACTACGGAGCTCATCGCCAGCGTTCGCCTCATCAAGTACTACGCGTGGGAGGCGTGCTTCCAGGGGCGCGTCTCCAAGCTGCGACAAGAAGAACTCAAGAAACTGCGTTTGCGCTTCATGTGGTGGTCCGCCTCCATGACGGCTTGTTACTCCATGCCGCTCATCATGACGATCGTGACGCTGTTTTTCTATACCGTCGTCGCAGGCAACACGCTCCAGACATCGGTTGCCTTTCCCGCGCTGGCCATCTTTGCCGTGCTGCGCGTGCCGCTGGACAGAGTCTGCGACATGATATCATTTGTCCTCCAGGCGCATGTGTCCATTGTCAGAATTAACAAGTTCTTGAACGAGAACGAAACAGACAAATACCTCCAGCTGTCGCGGCCGCAAGACGACACGGTCGGCTTCGAGGACGACACGATCGGTTTCGAGTGCGCCACATTCAAGTGGTTCGGGGACGACCCGAAGCCAAGCTACAACGAAGCCGACCCTCTTCTGGAGCCTTCGCCTCCGTTCCGCCTCCGCAATCTCCGGATCAAGTTCTTCCGTGGGGGCTTGAACGTCGTCATGGGTCACAGCGGCGCCGGGAAATCGTCTCTACTACTCGCGCTGCTTGGGGAGATGGAGCTGCTGAGTGGACGCGTTCATCTGCCTTTGGACGATGCGTGTGAATCACGTCGCTTCGCGGGCCATCCATTCAGCCTGTCCAAGACGGCGGCATACTGTCCACAGGTGCCGTGGATTCAGGACAAGACGGTCCGAGCAAACATCACATTCGGCCTAGCCTTCGACTACCAGCGGTACAAAGCCGTCCTTCACGCCGTCGCCCTGCTACCAGATCTGCCTACGCTGCACAGGGGCGATATGACGCTGGCGGGAGAGAACGGCGCCTGTCTCTCGGGAAGCCAGAGGCAGCGAGTTGCGCTGGCCAGGGCTCTGTACAGCCGTGCCGAGTACGTCATCTTGGACGACTGTCTCAGCGCTCTCGACGCCCCGACTGCGAGGCACGTCTTTGTCCACGGAATTCGGGGGCCGCTTATGGACGGGCGAACTTGCATCCTCGCCACGCACCAGATCCGGCTGGTGATTCCGTACTGCGATCACGCCATCTCCCTGGAAGATGGAAAGATTCGGGCCCAAGGCACGCCCGCGGCGCTTGTCGCTGCGCGAGTTCTCTCGACCGATATTCTGACAAGTGCCGAGGACATATTCGGCGCTTCCGACTCTGAGAGTGTGACACGCACGAGAAACAATCAGGAGGAGCCTGACGATCGATATTTACACAAAAACTTCTCCAGGGCGCCGACGTCCAAAGACAAAGAGACAAACCGCGACTACGAGGAGGACAAGTTCACCGGTGCAGTCAGCTGGCCTGCCGTCAAGCTGTATATGTCGTCCATGGGCCGGTTTCCCTACTGGCTGGTGATCCTGTGCGCGTTTGCTTCTCAGCAGGCTACGGCCCTCGGGTTGAACCTCTGGATCAAAGAGTGGGCGCGACAGGAAGGCGTTTCTAGACCAGAGCAAGCGTACTATCTCGGCATCTACGCTGCCATGGCGGCCGCATTCGTCCTCGTCTCCTTTACACGAGACGCCATTGCGTTTTACGGCTCCATGAGGGCGTCCAAGAGCATCTACGAACGCTTGTTATCGTCCATATTCCACGCCAAGTTCCGATTCTTCGACCGCACCCCGATCGACCAGATCACGAATCGTTTCGTCCAGGACACCCAGACCATGGATCAGGAACTGTCGCCATATTGTGTCAGCACGCTCCAGATCCTGGCGAACCTCATCATGGTGATTGCACTCATCTCGGCCGTGCTGCCAGCATTCCTGCTGGTTGCCGCAGTCATCTGCCTGGCTTATGCGGCCATCAGTTCCTTGTACATCAGCTCGGCGTGGGACCTCAAGCGCATCTCGGCTGCCGAGCGATCACCCCTGTACCAGCACTTTGGAGAGACGCTTTCGGGGAACGTGAGCATCCGCGCCTACGGACGGGTGGCGGCGTTTACCGAGCAGGGTTACGACTTGACGGACAACTACAACCGGCCGAACATACTCCTTTGCGCCAGCAGGGAGTGGCTGACATTTCGCGTCACATGTCTAAGTGCAGTCATATCGTTCATGACGGGGGCGTTTGTGCTCTGGGGCAGAGACGCCATCGGTGTCGGAGCAGCCGGTCTGGTGCTCGCTTATGCCATGACATTCACAGAGAATGTCTTGTTCTTCATCCAGCTTTACGCCCTAAGCCAGCAGAGTTTCAACTCGGTGGAACGCATCAAGCAGTACATGGACGTCGAACAAGAGCCAGCGGGGCCGGTCAAGGAATTGCCAGAACCGACATACCCCTGGCCCCAGCGAGGGAATATCCGCTTCCGCAACTTTGCCACGCGCTACGGGCCGGACCAGGAGCCCGTGCTGAACCACCTTGATCTCGAGATCGAAAGAGGCCGACGCGTCGCCATCGTGGGGCGAACGGGCGCCGGCAAGAGCACGCTGGGGATGGCGCTGATCCGGGGGCTAGAAGCATCAGAGGGCCTGATTGAGCTCGATAGTATCGACATTGCGTCTCTCAGGCTCGACGTGCTGCGTCGGTTGGTGACGGTCATACCGCAGGAGCCGATCCTGTTCAAGGGCAGCCTCCGCGAGAACCTCGACCCCGAAGTGCGGTACTCGGACGAGGAGATACACGAGGTCCTGCAAGCCGTCCACCTGTCGCGCGCCCTGCCCTCGCTCGACCTGGACGACGCCGTGCCGGCGCTCTCCCAGGGCCAGCGCCAGCTCGTCGGCATGGCGCGCGCCCTGCTGCGCAAGTCGCTCGTGCTCGTGCTCGACGAGGCCACCGCGTCGGTCGACGCCGAGACCGACCAGCTCATCCAGGCGACCCTGCGCGATAGCATCGCCGCGGGGACGACGGTCGTGACCATCGCGCACCGCCTGCCCTCCATCGCCGACTACGACCGCGTCGTCGTCATGGCCGCGGGGCGCGTCGTCGAGGACGGGCCGCCGGGGGAGCTGCTGGACAGGGACGGGGACGGAGACGGCGCCGTCTTCAGGAACATGTGCGTCCAGGCGGGCGAGGTGCAGCTCGTCGAGCGCCTCGCAGGCCTGAGGGGGTAGTGGATCCTCAGCCTGTACCGCGACCCGCCCCTGGGAGTGTGGTCCGGGACGCAGGGGAACAGGATACTGGAGGTGCATAACCGGAGCAGGTACAGGTACGACCTCGACGGGGTGATGTGAAGGTCATTTGGGCGGGACATCTGGATATGGTTGGAACCGAGGCAGCTGGGATAATGAAGGGGATAATGAAGGGGATATTGAAGGGGGATAATGAAGAAGGGGATATTGGAGAATGGGATGGCCGAGAGATGTTTGCATAGCTGTACGATTTACGACGCAAAGAATGACGAGAAATGTCGGTCAATGAAAAAAATAGCCAATTGGTTGACTCGCTTTGCATTGATTGACAGAGACAAAAGGCACTGATGTTGTTGTTCTTGGAGCATATGCCAAGACCGGTGTTCGTCGCCGCTGAAAGGATCGGGCGGTCGGAGAAACCAAACTCCACCAGCGACGGTTTTGTTGCCATGCCAGGAAATTTATCCAGAACGTCACCTCGCGCAGCTCAGCCCAGCTCCATCACCACCACGAGCCCAGCATCCGGACCAGCACCGCCGCAGCGCGCATTTCATCCGCGGTGCCCCGTCCCTGCCATCTCCCTCAGGGCGCAGCGCCTCTCTCCGCGTCCCCCTCTCCGCCCGCGGCCATGGCGCCTCTCATCCTCCACAACGTCCCCGACGACGAGTGCTACGTCGGCGAAGACGGCATCAAGCGGCCCTACGCCATGATCTTCAACCAGTGCGCTCGCTCCCTCCCTTCCCCGTCCTCAGCCTGCTGCTGATCAGGCTGGCTGACCGTGAGACTCCCCAGACACGACGGCCACGCCGGCACCGCGCGGTCGCGACGCGGCGTCGCCGAGTCGGGCTCCTTTGGCAAATCCACGCGCCGCTCGCGCTCGCGGACCAGCACGCCCGCGCGCGGCACCCGCGAGAACCCGACGCTCGCCGCCGCGGACCGCCTCTTCGGCGACTGGGTCTCCAACCAGGCCGCGCCCTCGCTGCAGCGCAGGAACAGCGGCAGCGGCAGCCAGCAGCAGCAGCAGCAGCAGCAGAACCAGAACCAGAACCAGGGCGCCGACGACGCCGCGCCCCAGCGCGTCCCCAAGTCGCACCCCGTCGAGATGGTCCTCCGCGGCTACCGCGCCGCGTCGCAGCAGTACGCCGCCCTCGCGCACTACGAGGCCCTCGCCGGCGCCATCCTCGAGGACTACCCGCGCGACCCGCCCGCGGCGCAGCGCCGCTACAAGTCGGAGCTGCGCGACCCGGCCTTCACGCGCCGCCGCGCGCTGGGCCCCGAGGAGCGCGCGCTCGTCAGCCGCGCCGACGGCGGCGAGCACTGGGTCAAGGTGACGTTTGAGAGCGCTGAGGCGGCGAGCGCGGCCGTCTACGCGAGCCCCCAGCGCGTGCTGGGCCACCTGGTGTTTGCCGAGCCGTACCGCGGGATACCGCCCGCCCGGGACGAGGCCTGCCCGGACGTCGACGGCCTCGAGGCCGAGCACGAGCGGTCGCACAGCATGCCTCCGGCCGCTGTCGGCGGCGGCGCCACGCCCCGCAGGAAGAGCGCGGGCAACGGCGGCGGCATGCCGACCATGTTCAAGAGCCGCCTCCTCGACCTCTCGCCGCCCGAGTCGCGGACCTCGAGCCAGACCATGGACACGGCGACCATGTCCCCCTCGCACGCGTCCTCGGCCACGGTGACGGAGCTGGCCGCCTTCCCGCCGCCGCCGACGACGATGCCGACGACGAGCGCCGAGCCCCTGGAGATGCAGACCGAGGACAGCATCTTCTGCCGCCGCATCCCCACGGCCCGCCGCGCGCGCCTCCTGCCCGCCGAGCAGGCCCTGCTCCCGCAGCAGTCGGTCATGCAGCGCTTCGTCGGCGCCATCCCCTTCATCAAGTGGTTCAGCGGCAGCATGATCGGCAACGAGGTCCCGCGCACCGAGACGGGCGACTTCGACTGGGGCCGCGCGAGCCTCTACTGGAAGATCATCTGGTGGCTCGACGCCACCTTCGGGCTGTTCAAGGGCGACGTGTACAGCATGGACAAGGACGACTAGGCCACTGGTCGGCCCGGGCGATTCACGAGTTTGACGAGCGGCGCGAAGGAGGGGGAAGGGGGAAGGGGAGGGGAAGGGGTCGCCGCGACAGGCCAGGATATCTTGGGCGGTGTAATTTCACATTGGAACGGCGTTGGCAGGCGTCCTAGACATTTCGCAAGGTCGGCAGCAGAGGCTGCGACGGGGCCCCGAGACGGGGGGCCGAGTTTAGTCGTTCATCGGGGGCTGAGCCCGCTACAGAAAGGAAATGCTGTACATGGCTCGAGCGATGCACGAGGTATCTATCCAATACAAAAAGTCAAAAGGGGGGCCGAGCAAATCGAATGGCCCCCCGAACCACCCACAAGAGTTGTCCGTCTGCCGAGAGAAAACGTGCAGAGGCCGAGAAACGCGAAAAGGCCGAGAAACGTAAGGGACAGGACAGGTTCCATATCAATACCGCCACACAACAGTGGTCAAACGCCCGACAAAGTGTTGATACAAGCTCTACTCGCGCGCGGCCAGCTCGTCGCCGGCGGGCAGCGCAGCCGCCGGCGGGGTGCCGTCGGCAACGGGCCCCGGCGAGGAGGCGCTGCTCCGGGCCAGCGGCGACTGTGACCTCTTGCGTCCGCGGTCCGGGTCGGTCTCCGGGCCCGGGTCTTCTTCTTCTTCTTGCCGTTCCAGCCGCGGCGGCACCTCGTCGTCCTGCGCGTCGTCCACGGCGTCGGCGGCGTCGTCGTGCGCGTCGTCGCGGGCCGAGGCCGCGGCCATGGCGCCGAGCGAGTCGAACGTCACGTCGGCGGGCGCGCGGCGGATGGGCTGCGGCGAGAACGGGCGGGCGTTGCGCGGGCGGTTGAAGTCGGCGGAGAAGACGCTGTCGGCGTCGCCGCTGCCGGGGGGCCTCGCCTCGTTGGGCGCGGCGGCGGCGGCCGTCAGCGACTGGTAGCGGTCGCCGCCGTCGACGGTGAGGAGGCTGTCGCCGCGGGCGTGGTGGCCGTGGCCGCCGGTGCGGGAGGCGGCGTCGGAGGCGGCCGAGTCGGCGAGGATGCTCTTGGGCGGGAGGATGGAGAAGAGCTTGGCGGCGGCGTCGCCGGACCCCAGGGCGCCGGGGGCGTGGCCGCCGGCGTCGTCGGTGGCGAACAGGTCCTGGCCCTTCTCGAGCAGGTCGTCGAGCCCGCCGCCGCTCCAGCCCTTGCGCGCCAGGCCCTCGAAGATGTCCACCTCGGCGCGCACGAGGCTGCAGCCGGCGTCGACGATGCGCGCGCTCGTCTCCTGGCTCTCGCGCAGCAGGGTGCGCGCGTGGTCGGCGTGCAGCGTCGTCAGGCCGTCGAGCTTGCCCGTCAGCTCGACCAGGTGGGCGCGGAAGCGCGCCACGTCGCGGCGGCGCTGGCGGTGCAGCTTGAGGCCCTCCTTCTCGAGGCGCTTGACCTCGCGGCTCTGGGCGCGGATCTTGTCCTGGTACGTGGCCTCCTCGTCGTCGATGACCGTCTGCCAGCGGTCGAGGTCGTGCAGCAGGGGCACCTCGAAGGAGCGGTAGACGGTCTCGGAGAGGATCTGCTGGTGGTTGGCGACGAGGTGGTGCACGCCGGCGGCGGAGAGCAGCGTGTCGGCGGTGCAGGCGCCGCGCGCCGTGGTGAAGCTGGCCGTCATGCCGGCGCCGGCGGGGCCGATGGGCTCGGCGCGGGCCTCCTTGAGGCGGGCGCAGGCCTCGAGCGCGGAGCCGAACGACGAGGCCGCCGTCGACAGCGACGCCAGCGCGAGGCGGTAGGCCTTGGCCGACGCGAGCAGGTCCGCGTAGGCGTCCTGCGAGCGCTCGAGGTCGGCCTTGCGCAGGACGGCGTGGGCGGGCCGCGGCGCCGGCGGCAGCGGCAGGCTGAACTGCGAGATGGGGTTCGCCGTCGAGGCGAGCGAGTAGACGGGCGAGGCCGGCACGGGCGGCAGCTGGGACGGCGTCGGCGAGGCCGGCCGCGACGCGTCTTCGGGCGAGGAGGCCATCGTGGCCCGCGGCGGTGTCGGGGTCGGCGCTGTTCGTTGCCGGGGCTCGCGGCGGCTCGGGACGACAGGCGGCGCGGCGGGAGCAGGCGGATGCAGGCGCAGCGGCCGACGGTGCTGCAGGGCGCGTCACGCCACGTTGATGATGGATGGTCAGGGTGGCCCGGTGACGACGCAGCCATTCCAACGGCCGAGTTGCTGGGCCCTCCGGGCGGTGAGCTGCAACGTGGGGTCGCTGGCAGAATCCATCCTCCACCCGCCGACATGGGGATACAGCGCGTCAACGGTCCGTACGGCGGCCGCGTCCCTCCTCTGCCGAGGCCCAGAGGAAAAGATCGCGCAGAGTGCGGGCAGTCAGCTCTGCCGCGTGTGCGTGCTGAGGCTCGCGCTGGCCCTGCGGCACTCTCTGCCACGGGGCCCGCGTGAAGCGCAGGCTTTGACTGAGCGATCGAGGCGGCTCAGACTACGGGACGTAGGACGGCCGGAGCCGGACCGGCAGTTTGCCATCGGGTCTGTGCTTTACTCGGTGGCCCGTGGCCCGATCCGTACGAGGGAGGCTGGTGGTCGTCTAGCTCGCATGTATGTTGGTCAAGATCCAGGGTAGACGCTCTCTAGCAGTCGAGGGTCTCCAAGCGCGGCCGGCGCACCATACATTGTAGGATCCGTCATCCTCGACGACAGCTATGGTTAACCCACGACCCACTGGGTCGCTGGGCCGTGCATTGGGGCCTATGAGATGGTCCTCACGAGTCATGCTGATGCGTGTAAGACATGGCCCAGAGTGTATTCACCTCGTGTCGTACAGAGTACGTTTTTGCAATCCCCCCACGACGCCAGAGCTCATGAGACGCTGCTCTTTGTCCTCGCCGGCGTCCACGGTGCAAGCCAACGCCCACGCTCGCAAATTCCTATGCCGGCCTATTCCGCCAGCCTGTCTTCGATGAAGATTCCCACGTCCTCCAGCTCGTCCGGACACGTCGAGTGCTCCATGCCCCTATTCCGCAGTCAGCACCCCGGCGTCCAGCCAGCGCGTGGTTCAGGCGTGGCACTCACGGATACACCTCCCACTGGACGTTGCTGAACCCCATCGCCTCGATGTCGTCGAAGCTCTTCTTGCCCACCGCCGGGGTCACCAGCTTGTCCTCGATGCCGTGGGCCATGAACACGTGCGTGTCCCTGTTGCCGTGCTCCTCGGGGATGAAGCCGCGGAAGGTGTCCGCCATGGGCAGCCACGTCGACAGCAGGACGATGCCGCCGAGCTTCCGGGGGAACGTGAGGCCGGCAAAGGCGGCGACGATGCCGCCCTGCGAGAAGCCCCCGACGATGATGCGCCCCGGGGGCACGCCGGCGTCGATTTCCTGCTGGATGAGGCCCTGGATGTGGTCTCTGCTGGCGGTGATGCCGGCGACGTCTTCTTCTTCGCGCAGCGCTTCGCGGTTGCCGTCGAATACTTTCTGTGCGAGGTCAGCGTCGGCTGCATTTGGGCATACACCACGTCGGGTACGTACGATATCAAACCAGGCAGTCATATCCGCGTCCGCGTTCTGCAAGGCAGTGAGTATCGAGATTCATGGCAGACAGGGGGTCGCGTGGCGGCTCACCGCGGTCAGGGTCCTCGTTGGCGCATTCGGCAGCACCCATTTCACGCCGTCCAGCCCGGCGTTCCTCCTCCAGCCCTCGACGTTGACGGCCCAGACGTGCGCCGTCTCGCCCAGGCCGTGGGAGAAGATGACGGTGGCGGTGTGCTCGCCGTTGGCGGCGAAGACGACGGGCTCCGGGTAGTTGGGCGACATGCTTGCGTCTGTCTACGGGGAGCGTATGCTGAGCAGGTGGCAGCGAGACTGGGCGTCCGTTTTGATGCCCGTTGACGGCTCGGAAGAGGGTCGTGAGAAGTCGTGACGGCAGACAGACGCCACGTGGCCGTTGCTGGTATGACGAGTATTACGACGAGTGTCGCATGCCCTACGGTGAAAAAAAGCATCGGGAAATGGCCCCCTGTCTGGGTGACCTGCATATCGCTTGACACACGGGTCGTTGGATCGCCACCGCCTTCGGGTGACGGATGCATACAGACTTGTGCTCGTCTCGACACGGACTCGTCCTCCCACCACTCCAGCTGCACGTTTTTGCGCCCATGGCTGACGTCGCCATCGACCAGCCACATGCTTGCGCGAGGGAACGGCCCGGGAGACGATACAAACACGAGCCCGCCGGGGGGCGGGAGGCCATGGCACAGTCCTCGGGCGGCACCAGGCGGCCGGCGTGGTGTCTTGACGAGGCCAGTAGTCCTACAGCGTTTGACTAAGACGACAAGGACGTTCACGCTACTGGATTCAATTCAAGTCAAGCCGGACCCCCGGAGATGACGTGAGCAATGTATCTAACACAGTTTGAATTGAATTGTACCAACGTTGGTCCAAGTCAACAGGTCCCATCCCAGTGTCCAAGTCAAGTCCCAACCAACCGTCCTATCTCATCCGCGTCCAAGTCACCGCGTCCGAGTCAACAGGTGCCAACCATCATCCCATCCCATCCACGCCTAAGTCAACACCCACCCTGTCCAAGTCAACACCCACCCTGTCCAAGTCAACACCCACCCTGTCCAAGTCAACACCCATCCTGTCCAAGTCAACACCCATCCTGTCCAAGTCAACACCCATCTTGTCCAACACCCATCTTGTCCAACACCCATCTTGTCCAACACCCATCTTGTCCAACACCCATCCTGTCCCGTTCCAGATCTCCAAGTCCGACACCTACACACAGTCACCCACCATCCTGGGTCCGTTGCGTCAAGTCGTCGCGCAAAGTCGAATGCTCGTGTTGGCTTCGCCCCCTCCAAGGAAATCCTCCAAGGAAACTACTAGACCTAGCAACCACGTTGAGGTACGAGCTCTGCTGGGACCCTCAAACCTCCCTCCCCCGGTTATTTAGATGCCGTTCCGGTATGGCAACGCTGTCGCTGTTAATTAACGAGAGTGGGAGGGTGTACTCACCGGCGGCCTAGGTAGTGCCACCTCCATCAAAGTCGCCGCGAGTTCCCAAAGCTCAGCTTGCTGGTCCTTTTGCCTGGCTGATTCGGTCTGGATCTCGGCAATCGTCTGCTCCATTTTGCGAATTTGGTCTTGCTGGGCGGCCACGAGTGATCGCAACGCATCGATCTCCTGCTGGCATGTCGCCTCGAAACTGGCGTTGTCCTCAGCAGGAGAGTCGTGGTCCGGAGTGGCTCCCAGGGGTTGGACTTTGGGGTCGGTCTCGGGGTCGCCAAGTCGCCGGAAAAGCCATTTCGTAAAACGGAGCAGATAGTTGCCTCGGATCTGCAAACGAGTCCAGAGCCGAGGAATGTCGTCCGCTCCGACAAACATGAGAATGGCGATCAACGCTCCCGCCTAGAAACGAAGAGCTCGATCGAAATCGTCGGCAGATAGGTATCAGAGTCGGAAGATCGTCGGATCCGATAAACATGAGAATGGCGATCAACGCTCCCGCCGAGAAACGAAGAACTCGATCGAAATCGTCGGCAGATAGGTATCAGAGTCGGAAGATCGGATCCGATAAACATGAGAAGGGCGGTCAAGGCTCCCTCCTAGAAACGAAGAACTCGATCGAAATCGTCGGCAGATAGGTGTCGGAGTCGCGGAATATCGTCGGCTCCGATAAACATGAGAAGGGCGGTCAACGCTCCCGCCCAGAAACGAAGAACTCGATCGAAACCGTCGGCAGATAGGTGTCAGAGCCGGAAGATCGTCGGGTCCGATAAACATGAGAAGGGCGGTCAAGGCTCCCGGCTAGGACACGAACTTGATCGACATTGGTGTAGATGTATGTCAGAGTCGGAAGATCGTCGGATCCGATAAAACGAGAAGGACGATCAAGGCTCCCGCCTAGGACACGAACTCGGTCGACATTGCCGGCGTTGATAGGTGTCTGTTGTACGTAATGCAACAGAAAGTGGTCTTGGGAAACGATGAAAATAAAAGAGGAAGAGATGATGTATAAGCAAAATGGTCTTGGGAAAGGAGAAAAGAAAAGAGGAAGAAATGGGAGGAGGGGATTATTTATACACGGTCAGTTCGTGACGGTTGGCCGAGGAACAGAGCCTCCTTTCTGGGAAAGCAGGCTTCGTGAAGGCTGGCGGAGGAGCCTAAAGTCTATTTTCAGGGAAAGTATCCTTCGTGACGGTGAGGAACAGAAAGACTATCTTCTAGGAAAGTGTGCTTCGTGGCGGTGGCGGAGGAGCAGAGACTATCTTCCAGGAAAGTGCGCTGCACCGTGCCCGAGGCAATGGGCACCTACCCCAGACCACGAAATCGACGCTCGAGTTGACGACCCTGGGCGATGGCGGAACTGGTGCTACCTACCTCGGTGCTAGGCAGGTTTCCGAACCTCTAGCCGGAACTCTTTGGCTTCGCACGTTGATGCATGCCATCGGGGACAAACCTTGCGGAAAGTAGATTTCTCAAGTTTGGCTCCAAAGTCGTGATGATATGTCTACGCTCCCAAGTGTCCGTTCTCGACTCCTTCCTCCATCCCTTCTTCCCACGTAGCACCCATCTCGGCCTCTCGCGCACCACATCATGAAGCTGGTCGAGATCCCATCCCGCTGTCTCGCCTGGGGCTGCAGGCACCTCAAGAAGACGCGGAAGCAACACCCTCCCTGTGCCCTCCTCGAGCTCCCCCTCGACGCCGTCCTCCTCATCGCGGAGCAACTCCCGCGGCAGAGCCAGTTGGTCCTCGCCCAAACATGCCGTCCGCTGCAGGTCGCCGTCCGCAGGTTCCTGCACCGCGCGGGCACGCGCCTTTCCCGCGACGAACACCTCGACTACCTCGCCTGCCTCGCCCGCGACTTGCCAAACAAGTGGGTGTGCGAACGGTGTGTCGTACTCCACGACATCGTCCTCGACGACGTCCCGCTCACCGACTGGCGTCTGGCGAAAAAGAGATGCAAATGGCATTTGCCCCGTGTCTTGTTCTGGTCAGTGCCGAGGGCGTATGAAGTACATCACCGCCATGTGCAGCTTGCACTCAAGTACACTCGCGCACATGGCCAGCTAGATACCAGGCACCAGGCTTACCTCCAGAGGCTGCTGGCGCCAGTCGACGACGTGTCGTACCACAACTACGCCAGACGCATCCCGATCCGGTTCTCGGCCTACCCCCGGGTTGTAGGGGGTCGGTTCCTGCTACTAGCAACGTGGCGATATACGAAAACGGACACGGTGAGCATCTCGCCGGAAGTTCTGGACTTCCTGATCTTGTGCAAGCACCAGTATCTCAATTGGGCGAGATTATTCCCATGCAGTTGGGAGTGGGAGAGTGTTCCCGCCATCGTCAGGACCATGACCCTGGCTTTCGCAGCCCCGGGCGACTCTGAGGCGCACGGAGCCTGCTCTCGCTGTCCCGTCGACTTTGCGGCGCAGGCCACGCCCGACTGCATCGTCTTGCGTGTCTGGTGGGACCTGGGAGCTGAGGACTCGCCCACTGACGCCGTCTGGCAGTCGCTAACCTCAGATTGTGTCGAGGTTAGCCACAGGCCCGGCAGCGTTCGTGAGCTGTATGAAACGGCCGGGTAGGAGACAGCTAATAATGCTCCGGGTCGTGCAGGACATGGCGAGGAACTTGGTATCTGAGCAATGTAGTCCCTCGGCAGTTACCTAGGCATGTCTCCTATTCTTTTTACTGCTTCTCGGCAAGCATCTCTCCCACAACCTTCGCCGTCGCCTCCACTAGCAGCTCGTGCTCGTGAGCGTGTATCCTCTCCGTCAGCTTCGCCAGGTCATCCCCCGGCCGGCACTCCACCTCCCTCGTCAAGATCGCCTCGCCCTGGTCGACCTGCTTGATGACGTTGTGGACCATGATGCCGGCCTTGTTGTTCTCTAGCCTGCCGGCCTGGAAGTCCGCAAATTGCCGCTCAATGGCATGGGCGCCATCGTATTTGCCTGGCCAGTGTCAGCTTTCCACATACTATAGGCTTCCCGAGCTTGCGGTGACTGACCTGGCAGCGCCGGGTGTAGGTTGATGACCCTGATGCCCGCCGCGCTGACAGGATCTAGGAACTTCTCCCCAAAAATGTACATCCAGCCGGCCAGGACAATGAGCTGCGGCCGGGGCTCGCTGGCGAGCACCTTTGCCGCCAGCGCCGCATCGTAGTTGTCCCTCGCCTCCTGCAGCTTCTCCGGGTCCTTTTCGCCCTTTTGTTGGAACCCGTGCGAGATGAGGTTGAAGTACTCCCACGGAATGCCGTTGTTGTCTGCCCGCGTCGTGGCGTATGCCTTGCCCCGGTTCACGACCAGGCGGCAGATGTTGGCGTTGGGGATGGTGCCGCTGGCGACGGCGTCAAGCACGGCCTGGAAGTTGGAGCCGTTGCCGCTCGCCATGACGAGTATTTGGCATTTTGCCGCCATTGTAACGACGCTTCTGGACGCAGGTAGAGTGAAATGAATTGAGGAGGGAGTGTAAATGTCGCTGCTGCTGGTCTGATAAACTTCTCATTGAAGAACTTATCGCACGAACTTGCCCCACAACTTCAGCATCAACACCCAACGAAATCACGTGGAAGACAGCCGTCCGCGCTGTCTGCATTTACAGCAATTGACTCGCAAAAAAAGACTGAATCAAGTATTGTTCTCGATAGAAAATCTCTTCTTCTCACTGCACGTCTTAAAACTCTAGCCGCACTGCATTTGCTGTTTGTGGTTGAAACACCAATCTGCATGGCCAACCCGAATGGACCCTGAAGTGATCTTCAACAGCTCGTGCCACATTGTGTACAATTCCAAGCGCTCCTCAATGCATGACCTCTTCCAACAGCAAAGAATTCCGCCAGCATATCAGGCGCAAAGCCCGCTCCATGTACAATCGAGACATATGTCCAAGATCGCCGTCGTGCCCGTCCAGCGGCTCTCCCATAATACTACGCCCCTTCCATCACTGCGCTGGTCTACAGTTCCATGAACAAGCCCGGTGCAAGAACGGAACAGCCATCTCATCTTCCGCCAAGCTGAGCGGCCGAAACTCCATCGTGCGCACCATAGAGGTACTTTCCCGACGTCTCGTAAGCGTGCTCAGCTCACGCCACTCCACCCATTCAACCGTTGGCACGATGAGCAGGCGCTTGCATCGCCAGCAAGAAATCCCGCCCATTTCCCTTTGCCGTGCTGCCCGAGCCAGAAGCTGTCGGAGGTGTGGTAGGCCGTCCGGCATGTAGTACTGCAGCTCGGGGAGCTGAGCGCTGGAATAGCAGCCTCGGAGAGATGCCTCAACAAGGCTTGGAACAGGGCTTGGCCTGGGGAGAGCCGAGCGTAGGCTGGATCCCACGTGCGAAGACATGGAAGGGGCTGGTGGCTCACCCTGGTCATCACCAGATGTGTCCACAGCAATCATCTGTGGCATCAAAGTAGACGGCACCGAAGTGGAGGGGAGCTTGAAGTGGGACAGTATGTCCCCTCTGGAGTCGGAGAGCTGCAAAGGCGATCGCCCCAGGTGCCAAGTGAAAAAGTGCGACTCTGGTAAGGTATCATCGGCAACAACACTATGGCTGTCGTGGTTGTGCTCAAATGGTTTGTCCGGCGCGTAGAAGGGATTAGGATGCAGTACCAGGTCGCGCAGGTTGCCGCCATGCCCGAGAAGGTTGAGCAGCTCTGCTGGGAGATATCTCAATCGATTTTGCGACACATTAAGCTGCTTCAAATTGCAGAGTTTCGATATCGCAGGGGGAAGCTCCGTCAGCTTGTTTCCGCGCAAGCTCAGGATGGTGAGGTGAGTCAGGTCAAATAGAGCGCCGGGGATGCGTCTCAGACGATTCATGGCCAGGTACACCTTGAGCTCCGGCTCTTTCTGCTCAAAGGCGACATCCTTAGTGACCAGTGGGATGCAGGACAAGTTGGACAGCGGGCTGATGGTCTCATTGGAGAGCTGCTCCAGTCCCAGGGACCAAAAGTCAATCGTCTCGTCACCCTGCTCGATGCAGACCCGGATCTTTTCGCGCGCGATGAGCTCGGCCTCGGAGACCCGGGGAACCGGCCGCTGGTCCAGCTGCGGCAGTTTGGATCGTACGGGAATGTCCAGCGCATCCATCATGTCCTCGCCATCGGTGCCGTCGCTCCCCAAGAACACACCACTGTCGACTTGTCGCGCCAGTGTGCGCTTTGACTGCTTCGGCACGATGATGCCCTCGCTAAAGGTCGAGTCGGAGGACTCAGGGTGCTGTTGGAACCACGATCCGACATATCGCTTCTTCCGCCGTCCTTCCACGTAATTATCGAGGCCGGGGTCATCATCGCTGGAGAACACGGCGGGATCGCTGGAGTTGCAAGCCAGCGACGGCGAGTTCCTGGATCGCGGGTTGCGGACACGCTTGCGGAGATTATTGAAGCTCTGTGAGTGCTCATCCCACGCGACGGCGGGGAGCCTGGGCAAGGATGGCTCATCTGCCATCGAAGCAGAATTTCGTACAAAAAGAGCGGGAGATCCAAACGATGTCGTTTTCTCGCCAGCACGGTAAAACACAAGTGCGTGCGAGAGGTGAGGTGTAATGCTCGACGAGCACCACCTGGTGGTTGACGAGACGCGCCGATAACGCGGGTCGTGTACGAGTAATGGGCCAGGGTCCAGTTGCAGTGCCTGGGTGGGTGGCCCCACGTCATTTCATTAGCTCCCCGCCTTCCTTCTGTCGCGTGTGCCGCTCTGATAGTGGGGTAGCCGTTCGGAGACCGCTCGGAACATGTTATCAGATCTGTGTTCAGCCGCGCTTGGGCAGGCGAGGTTCGTTTCGGAAGCCGTCGGCCATGTGCATTTCGTCGCTTGTTTTCTGGGCGCCTGATACGGTATGTCACAGTCTGGCGCGGCGTCGGCCTCGACTTGGGGACGAAATCTTAACCTCGGTTGATGAGACCGGTGGTCATCCTCGTCTGCGACTCGTCTGCGACTCGCCTGCGAATCGTTCGCATCCGATGGTCTTGTACAAATGCAGCTTTAATCCCAGTCGTCGTCGTCGTCATCGCCCTGTGATCTCCCAGCTGTACCAGTCTTGATACTCTTCCCGGCCAGGCGCTCCTCCTCGGCATCCTCTGCTGCTTGCCTCCTCTTGACCACCCGCAGGTCCGATCCGGAGACGGCGCCCACTTCCACCAGCATGTCGTCGATCTTTTGCATGCGCATCCGAACTCCGCCAAGAGTCATGAGCGTGACCACCTGCTTGGCAATGTCGCCGTTCTTGTACACGAGGATCGTGGGGCAGTTCCTCTCTGGGTAGTTCTCGATCGCCTGTGTCGCCCTGATTTCGCAAAACTTGACGTCCCCGTACTCCTTTGCAGCCTGCCGCCAAAGCTCCGAAAGGACTCTCGACTCTACGTTCGTCCCCACGGATGACGTCAAATTAACAAAGACAGGGCCGTTCTTCGATGCCTCTGTGACTTCGCGCTGATAATCTGGTTTCGAGATCGGGTAGACGCTGCCATGAACAGCCTTCTTCTGCAGGTTGCTCAGCTCGGCCATCCGCTTCTGCCTGTATTGATCCAGAAATCCCTCGTCCTCGAGGTCCTCCAGTTCGTCGAGTTCGTCCAAGTCCTTGCCCTCGAGTCGGTTCTCATGCGCCAATCGCCGCCCCTCGAGAATAGCTTCCTCGATCATTGGGGTCGGGCTGGGAGGCTTCTCAGGTATAACGCCATGTTTCCGTAGGATATCGTTCCTAGTCAAGGTCAGCCAACTGCTGCGAGGCAGCTTCTAGTCGGGAGATGGAGCACAAACCACTCTGTGTCTGCGTTTGGATCGTCGATGGGGACGGCGATGCGTTGCTCGCCCGGCGCTGCCATTGTGTCGAGTTGTCCGAGCTCTGACAGCAGGTAAGTGAGGCAGAGATGGGTGCAATGCGTTGTGAAAAGAGCGACAATCACGCTGATATTCGACAGCCTGGAGTAACGCGAAGGTGTAGATAGAATGCTGTAGAAATCGTTGCCTCCCAACGCATACTCGTAAGCTGCACAACAGCTTCCCCACAGCTTGCTTGCATTAAAATAATGCACGGCCTTCGCCTTGGTGATGGAGCTAGCTCGAGCCAATCAGCCGCCAGGACATTTCTGTCACGTGTAGCTGGGCCTGAAAACCCTAGCACGCTAATCTTCTTTGGGCCGATTTCTGGGCTAGAGGCAAACAGATTCTCCCCCTCAAGTCCACCGAACTTTTCCTCGCTTAACTCCCTCTCAACCCTCTTGCGAGCCTCAAATCTGTCACCAGATTCGTCAAGCATCTCGATCCTCGCAAGACACCGACGAATACCTCCCGAGAAAATCAGTCAAGATGGTGAGCGACGATTGCCCTCTCCCCCAGCCGACAGACAACGAGAACACGTGTGGGATTGTTGTGCGGAGTAAACGGACACAGTCGACGGCCGCATCACCATGGCGAGAGTCGACGCAGGAGTGCTGTCTGTCGGGGCTGGGACATGGACTGGAGAACTTCATCGAGTCGACGAACATGCTTTGCTGACCTGGTCGACACAGGTTCTCGCCGTTGATCTTCTGAACCCTTCGCCGGCCGCCGAGGCCAAGAAGCACAAGCTCAAGGTACGACGACATCAACAACTCCGCCGATGATGATGCCCTCTTGCGACAACACTCTAACGCTTCGCTCCTCCAGACTCTTGTCCCCGGCCCCCGATCCTTCTTCATGGACGTCAAGTGCCCCGGCTGCTTCACCATCACCACCGTCTTCTCGCACGCCCAGACCGTCGTCATCTGCCAGGGCTGCACCACCGTCCTGTGCCAGCCCACCGGTGGCAAGGCCAGATTAACCGAGGGCTGCTCTTTCCGAAGAAAGTAAACTGCTTCGCGGCGGTTTCTTTCTTGGGGTATCATGACTCTTATGGTTCATCACGCGGTGGTCATCTCGGATCTGCAAAAGAAACACATCGACATGGGCGTATAGACAACCTACCTCAACGAACATAATCAACAACCTCTTTGCAGATAGAAGATGGAACACCCAGAGCTGGGGCGTTTGGGGTCTCCGGATATCTTCCATGGCACATCATTCATCTCGTTTTTTCCGTTACGCGCGCCTTGTACCAAAGAGTCGTCTCTTGAGGCAAGAACACAAAAGCACTGCATGGGGTGGACAGCTGGAGAAGGCTTTCACGAGTGTCCGGGACGGTCTGGACGGACGGGCCAACCGGATGCGAGGACGTGGAACCGCTGGTTTGATGATCGCGCCATACCTGGGTGCAGTGAGTAGTGGAGGACGGACACTGTGCTTGCGAAATTCAAATGGTTTCCACGAATCGGCGTCTGTCTGCTCTCGGTGGTGACGTGTGCATGTGCGCTGTATGTGCGGGCTGTACGAAGTACCTGTGTAATGACCGATTCGTAACGTGGTCGCATTGCTACGCCTCAGCGCAGCATGGGACGTTCGACTATAATAGCTCTATCTAGGAGGACTCGGCGTCATGTCGCGTTCCGTCATTGTTGCTTGAGCTACGCCACCATGCGCAGGGCGCTTTTGTTGCTACTCCAGCCCTCGACGTTGACGGCCCAGACGTACGCCGTCTCGCCGCCGCCGGCTGCGGTTCTCGACCAACCATGTGACACGCTGGCGGGCGACTCGGGACGTAGATGGGTGCGGCCACCGAAGCAACACGCCGAGTTGTGGATTATGAGAGGGAATTGTTATGCAATTTTATTTGCTTCTGGAATTACTGCTGCGGCTATGGCCCTTTTAAACAAGAGCGCTGAGAATGTCTATACCTAACAGTCTGTACGAGTACTTTGGCCCGTCCCGAAGAAAGTACTAAGGTACCTAGCAACCACGTTGAGGTACAAGCTCTTCGGGTACCCTCAACCTCCCCCCCGTAATTTGATGCCGTACCGGTATGGCATCGCTGTCGCTGTTGTCTAAGATCGCCTTTAATCATCATTAGTTATCATACTAGGTACTTTGTTGAGGACGAAAGAACACACCAAAAGCCGAGTGCAACGGGTGCCGTGTAAGTCATCCAGTCGTATAAGTCGGGCAGCCGTACAAGTAAGGCAGCCGTGTAAGTCGGCCGGCCGTGTAAGCCGCGAGCGTGCAAGTGGCAAGCCGCGTTTACTGTATAAGTCATGCTAACCGTGTAGCAGGTACCCGTAGAAGTGATGTCCGTGTATCGTGTAAGTCAGGGTAATAGACGATGAGTGGCGACGACGGCCGTCTCTAAGAAATGGGAGGGAAAACCAAGAGTGACATTCTGCGGCTATGAGAGCTACTCGAATGGATGATGAACATGAGGGACCATGTGTTCTAGGGGTCTAGATGCCCCTTTTATGCCTTGACAGTCCAACCCCCCTGGTTGTCCCTCCACTTTTTCTGTTTTTCCCGACCCCGTGTCCTACAGGCGGCCTAGGAAGTGCCACCTCCATCAAAGTCGCCGCGAGTTCCCAAAGCTCAGTTTGCTGGTCCTTTTGCCTGGCTGATTCGGTCTGGATCTCGGCAATCGTCTGCTCCATCTTTCGAATTGTGTCCTGCTGGGTGGCCACGAGTAGTTTCAACGCATCGATCTCCCGCCGGGTTGTCGCCGCGGAACTGGCGTTGTCCTCAGCAGGAGAGTCGTCGTCCGGAGTGGCTCCAGGGGGTTGGACTTCGGGGTCGGTCTCAGGGACATAGAGGCAAGGATCTCGCCTCTCTTATCAAGTGTCGCCAGCCTTGCGCTGGCCCTCGTGGCGTTTGAAATGCCTATTTGAGGGCGAAGATAGGTCAACATCAAGTTCCTCTCGAGAGTTGCAGACGAGAGGGGGGATGGCTGGTGAGATTGGTACTCTTACATGGCAGCTAGATCCTTTGTCCACGTACCAAGCCTTTGACAATGATGTTGCCGATGTGCCTTGAATAGACCATGTCGATGTATCTTGGGCAAGCCCGTGTGGGAGACGCGGGTCATGGGCACGATTGGCTGCTGCCTGTCCTGCATGGGAGCCCTCTGGTTCCCCCGGGAGACCATGATGATTGGGTCGTCGCCTCGGTGCATCAATGCCCGCATCAACTCGCCGGAAAAGGTATTTCGCGAAACGAAGCAGATGGTCGCCTAGAATCTGACACGAATGTTGAGTTGGACAAGAATGGGAGAGGGGTTTGGTTGGAGGTGAGATGTTTGGTTGGAGGTGAGATGTTTGGTTGGACAAGAATGGGAAAGGGGTTTGGTTGGACAAGGATGGGAAGGGTTTTGAGTTGGACACAGATGAGAAGGGTTCTGATTAAATACTGGGACGGGGGATGGGAAGGGACGGTTGGACACGGTGAAAGGCTGGTTGGGACTTGACACTCTTACGACGCTTATGACGGAACCCGCCAGTGTCGTCCTTCCGGTGCAAACCCTTCGCGCCAGCGAGTTCCCATTTAGTTCCGAGCGCAACCCCCCGCCCCTTCCGGAACGTCATGGTAATTCTCATCGGGTCAATGCTGTAAGTCAGACGCCCCTTCCCGCGATGGCAGGCATCAATCCTCACGAACCGATTGGCGGGCGCCAGCGAATCAACGGCTGACTAATTCCAAGCCGTTCCGCTTTACGCGAAACAGGCGCGCCAGACGCGACGCCGTTTGCCAATCCAGCCCCGCTTTTCTAGCCAGTTTCAAGGGCCCTGGAACGAATTTCCCCCAGCCTCCTTCTCTGACCTGCCGCAAACATCCTTCTTCTTCAATCACCCGCATAGCAATCGGCAAGACTGACGCCATTTCCTTTTCCTCCCCTGTTTCTTTGAACCGTCTTCGGATAACTCACCACTCTACCTTTTTTTTTTACGAAATCGCTGCCTTCTCTTCTTTCCGTTAATTCTGCACAGCCACTGCAATTGGGATACCTAAAGGGAACGCTCTGGCCACCGAAAAATCAGCCAGTCTCGACGGCCAAGGTTTCGGCGTACGTAGGTTACGTCACTGCGAGACATTCAACCACAGCCGAACAGCACCACCGTACGGCGACGCCAACCGCCTTGCTCATCGACGGAGCCATCGCCCACGCTCCTTTACCCTAGCCACAGCCAGTATGTCCGCCCCGCGAACGAAACGTCCCTTCGCGGGCGCCTCCGCCGACCCGGCCCAGCGCCAAATCACAGCCTTCTTCTCCGCCGGCTCCTCCTCCTCATCGGAAGCGCCCTCGCCCTCGTCGCAGCCGCGCCAGCCGCTGCTGCCATCAAGCGTCCAGGCCAACCTCCTCAGCGTCGGCATGCGCGTGCGCAAGTCCGTCCCCGAGGGGTACAAGACGGTCGGCACCAGCGCCTTCAAGCTGTGGACGGACAACACCCGCCCGGGTGGCAGCGCTCCTGCCGCGGGTGGGCTGCGCGCGACGCCGCGTGAGCTGCTGCCTTTTTGCGGCATCAACAAGGTTGGCGGGCTAGACACCCAGCCCGAGTTCCGCGCCGACAGCGAGGACGACGACCCCGTGCCTGACCTCGACGCCGTCCCCGAGCTCACCATGTCGCAAGAGAGCGTCGAGAGCACCGCCCCGGAGCCCTCGCGCAAGCGCGTCTTTGCCGACGACGACGACATGCACGCTTCGTGGACGCCCCAGTACGGAAAGTCGTGGGACGGCGAGGTCAGCCCCCGCAGCCTCGCGCCCGTCAGCTGGGACAACGCCCGCGCCATGGCCATGCCGCGGTCGCGCGTGCGCAAGAGCGTCTCCTTCAAGGACCTCGGGCAGGAGAACACGGCCATGGACAGTGACTTTGAGGAGGCCGAGTTCCTCGTCTTTGGCGAGGCCAGGGAGATGGACACATCAGGGTGAGCGACCGCCCTGACACCCTTAATATCCTTGCTGTACATGTTGGGACGCTGTGAAGAGTTGGAAGAGCGCAAGGCTCGGGCTGTATTCGATGTTATCATACGCTGGAGGGAGGCATTGTAGGCACTGTTTGCATTTCGGCGTCGGCGTTGTGGGCAGGTTACGCACTCTGGATGAGCTTTGCGGATTGACTGTCTGGAGGGTATACCATGATTGTGTTTGTGCGAAGTACTCCGTGCGGAGTGTATTTATAGCTCCCTGCCTGTCTTGGACAGGGCGGATGGTAGCTAGGTACGGACTAGCTATCCCGGGTATCAGTAGACGAATGAGGAAGCGATAATTGTATATATGTGTGTCCTTTCACGACCCTTTTCGTGACCTCCGCCTCTTTGTGCTGTCGCTATATGCCCACAAACGGCTCGCGAAACTCGAGCAGGTCGCGCTGGCCGTAGAACTCGCCCGCCACGGTGAGGATCATGTTGAGCGTGGCGCGCATGTTCATCCGCAGGCGCAGACGCGCCGCCTCCTGGGCGTCCTCCTCCGGCTGCTCGTTCTCCGCCGCGGCGTCTTCAAGACGGGAGAGGAAGGCCTTCCTGGCGGCCTCGAGGGCCGCGCCGTCGTCTTCCGTTGCTTCGCCCTCTTCCGACACGGAGGCGAGGTCCATGGCTACGGATTCGTTGTCGCCGCTGCCCTCGCCGACTTGGCCCTCTTCGTCATTCTCAGCGCCGGCCCGCTCTTCGGCGCCGTCCTCGGCCGTGGGCTCTTCTTGCGAAGCGACATCTTGAGCTGGGTTCATTTGCGGTTCCGAGTCGGGGCTGTTGGGCCCCTCTCCCGCTTCGGCGTCGTCGTCATCGCCGCTGCTGCTGCTCGCATCAACGCCCTCGTTGACGCCCAGCATGCCCTCCTCCAGCTCGTCCCTCAGCGCCGCCATCTCCGAGAGGCTCCGTCCCAGCAGCACGGCCCGGCGGCCCAGGTCGCGCACCCAGCCGATGTCCGTGTGGTCCATCTCCCACGGGTCCGGCAGCCGGGCGAGCAGCGCCCACAGCCACTGGCTCGTGCGCTCCGAGAGCGTGTATCCGCGGTGGAGGAACTTGCCGCCCAGCATGACGCGCAGGACGCGCAGCACCGAGTCCTTGGACATGAGCGCGAGCTGCAGCGGGTGTGGGTCGGTGGAGCGCAGGGCCTGGGACCACATCTTGGGCGTGGGTGACTTGTCGCCGAGGGGGGGGGCGAAGGTCGGTCGTGCGCACGAGAGACGTCTCGCTGCGTCGGGGGGTACCGCGCGGTGAAGAATGCTGCGGAGGCGATGATATCTTCTCAACACTGAGGTACAGTACGCCTCGAGAAGCTCCCTTTCGGGATCGACGTCGCCAGCCTCGTCCTCGACGTGGTCCTCTTCCAAGCTGGGCAGGCCCACGTAGGCGCCATCCTCGTAGTAGCCCCTCGCGTCGCTGACATCGTTGATATCCGAGCTCCGATCAAACGCTTCGTCGTCGTCGTCGTCGACGTCGTCGTGTTCGGACTGCAGCTCGGGCGGCAGCTGTGGGCCAATCTGCCGCTTCGGCGCGACGAGCAGATGCGGGATACCTGTTGCTTCTAGTCTGCGATACCCACTACATCAGCATCTACTGCTCGGGCGAGTCGTGTTCAGCAAAAGAAAAAGGGAAAAAAGGTCAGGGCTCGGGTCAGGCCCAAGGACGCAACTCACCGGACCGATCTCAGATACGCCATGGCATCGCCGTCATCCTCGAAGTCGTCCTCCTCGCCAAAGGGGATCGACGAGCCATCTTCGAGGTTGGAGAAGACGTATTTCTGGCCCCAGGTCGGGTCGATGGCCGAGTGCTGGTGCTGGCGACGCGGCTGGGCGCCCGTGAGCTTCTTTGCGCGCTTCGGGCTGGGGTCGTCGTCGGTGACCTCGCCCTCGTCGAGGTCGGAGTAGTCTCTCTTGGTGGCCATGGCTGCGCGGCTGCGGTTGCTGCGGCTGTGGAGAGGAGCAGTTCGAGCTAGAAGTTCGAGGTCGCTGGACCTGGGGCCTGAGGCGTCGAGTGCCGGGACCCGCCCCCATCCCGCCCCGCCGGGCCTCCATTAATCAATCAATCAATCCAATGATTTCCACCACCCGTCCCGAACTCCCCAGTTCCATGTCTGCCACCCCAATCTTGCCCGTACCGACTCACGGTCACGGCTGTGGATGGTCCGCTGCTGAAGATGAGGGCGGCCTGCGTGCGCCGCGCGGAGATGCATCATCCCAGGATACGGCCGCGGCGAGGAGCCCAGCGGCTGCATCACCACCTCGGATGCCCTCACCACCGCGGAGCTGCCGTTCGCGCGGCTCAGCCGCCCCAGGACCAATGCCGTCGCTGGCAGAGCACGGGCTGCAACCATTTCGTTGACAGCGGTACGCGCGCCTGCTCCGTCGAGCGCCCCTCTGGCAGTTGAGCGCCCCGGCTGACGACGGACTTCATCGCAGGCAAACTCGAGCCGCCAACCTCTCCGCCGCCGCCGCTGCTCCCCCGCGCGAAGCCCTTCCGGCTCGCCGTCAAGGACAACATCGCGACCGCCGACTTCCCCACGCAGTGCGCCTCGCGCATCCTCCTCGGCCACGCCTCGCCCTTTGAGGCCACCATCGTGCGGCAGCTGCGCGCCCGCGGCGCCGAGGTCGTCGGCAAGACCAACATGGACGAGTTCGGCATGGGCTCGCACTCGACCAACTCGATCCACGGGCCCGTCCGCAACCCGCTCTCCGAGCCCGACGACGCCATCTCGGCCGGGGGCAGCTCCGGGGGCAGCGCCGTGGCCGTCATGCTGGGCGACGCCGACATCGCGCTCGGCACCGACACGGGCGGCTCCATCAGGCTGCCGGCTTCCTACACGGGCGCCGTCGGCTACCGCCCCAGCTACGGCATGCTGTCCCGCTTCGGCGTCTTCCCGTACGCCAACTCGCTCGACACGGTCGGGCTGGTGGCCAAGGAGGTGCGGCCCATACTCGACCTCCTGGTCGACACGAAGCTGGACGAGGAGCACGACCCCAATGACCCGACGTCGCTGTCGGCGGCCACCCGCGAGCGCTGCGCGAGGGCCTGCCCCCCGACGCTGCACGGCAACTCCCGGCTCACGGTCGGCATCCCGCTCGAGTACAACATCGCCGAGCTGGACCCCGTGATCCGCAGGACCTGGGCCGCGGCGGCGTCGGCGCTCCAGTCGGAAGGCGTCAGCATCGTGCCCGTGTCCCTGCCGTCGACCAAGGAGGCGCTCTGCGCATACTACCTCCTCGCCGCCGCCGAGGCCTCTTCCAACCTCGCCAAGTACGACGGCGTGCGGTACGGCGTGCGCGGCAGCGGGGGCGACGCGTCCGGGGACACGCTCTACTCGGAGACGCGCGGCGCCGGGTTCGGCGACGAGGTCAAGCGCCGCATCCTCCTGGGCACGTACAGCCTCAGCTCCGAGGCCATGGACAACTACTTCATCCAGGCGCAAAAGGTGCGGCGCGTCATCCGGCGCGACTTCGACCGCGTCTTCCGGCTGGCGAACCCGCTGTACGAGCCGGCGCAGTTCGACCTCTGCGACATGGCCGCCGACACGGGGCTCGAGGACAAGCGCGGCCCCGCGCAGGTCGACTTCCTGCTCTCGCCGACGACGCCGACGTTCCCGCCGCGGCTGAGCGACGTGCTGCAGAAGAGCAGCCTGGACGCGTACATGAACGACGTCTTCACCGTGCCGGCGAGCCTGGCGGGGCTGCCGGCCGTGAGCCTGCCCGCGCGGACGGGCGAGAACCGGCTGCCCGTGGGGCTGCAGCTCATCGGGCAGTTCTGGGACGACAAGCGGCTGCTGGGCATGGCGGAGCGGCTCAAGGCGCTGATGGCAGCGTAGAGCGATTGGGGAGGGACACTGCATATAGAGGGACACGAAATGATGATGCATACACGTATGGTGTTGTTTGCTGGGCATTTGGAGCTAGCACGCGGAGCATTCTGCAAAATATCGAGACTGCATCATTCTGAGACGTTGATCCTGCGGCTCTCCATCTGGAAGTGGCATGGCCTGAATCTGATGGAACCGTAGGCACGGCTGCGTCTCGCGGAGGCGTGCCTGTCTGTAGCCTGCCCATTCAACGTGGGCCTTCCAGTGGTAACTGGGGAGCATTCACCCCCCTACCGGTGTGCGCGTTGTGCGGCACGAGCTGGCTGGCCGAGCCACTCGGGGGCCTGGACTTGAGTTTCTCTGCCGCGGTCGTGGTACCGGTGGCCGTCTGCCCAATCGTGCCGTAGCTGGGCCTCGTGATTTGCATCCGTGGATATCGCATGCAGACTCAGGGCGACCGTGACTGCGACCGTGACCGTGACCGACTCCGTTCTCGTTCTCGCTCGTCCATCTCCCCCCTCTCCTCCACTTCGCCCTCATCCTCTCCGTCCCCATTCCGCCCATCGTCATCCTCCTCCTCCTCCTCCTCCTCCTCGAGCAGGTCCTCCAGGTCCCCCAGCGGACTCACCCGCGGCTCCAGAATCTCCAGGTCCTCGAGGATCTCCCGCTTGGGCATCTTCCACAGGCTCGTGGCGCACACCCTGTCGGCGGTGAGCAGCTCGTCGACGAACTCATCCACGTGCGTGAGGCGCACGCCCTCGCGGCCGCGGCGGCGCAGCTTCCTCCGGTCCGCGAGGAACGGCTCCAGGGACTCGTGCACGTCCTTGGCGGGCCGCGTCAGGCGCACGTAGAAGCACGCCAGCGCGCGCAGGTACTTGAAGGCCTCGCCGCCGAAGGCCAGGTACTCGCGCAGCACGGCGTCGCCGGGCGCCAGCTCGAGCAGCTTGAAGGCCAGGCACAGGAAGGGGCTGGGCTTCTGGGCGGCGCCGTGCGTGCCGCCGACGTAGGACACGTGCTCGACGACGCGGTCGACGATGTCGGCCTCGTTGAGCGCGAAGCACTGCTCCTTGTAGAAGTAGCTGTCGACGATGCGGTCCTTGACGGCCTTTTCCATGATGGTCGCCGGGTTGAGCCCGTTGGGGGCCAGAGCCGCCGAAGAGCCGCGCTCGTCGAGGAAGCGCCGCGCGTCGGCGCGGACGACGTCGGGTTGGGACATGCTGGCTGGCTGCGTGCGGGGGTTGCGGCGGAGGGCGAGGATGATGTCGATGTCGGGCTGGGGCGCGGCGTGGAGTTGCAAGGAAAAGTTGCGGCTAAGCGGTGCGATAAGATTGTTGCTGCGCCAACAGAGTCAACAGCCCACCCTGGCCTGTGACGCGCATACGGGATGCTGCTCGCCATGCGCTTCAGCGCTTCAATCGACATCATTAGAACCAGTCCAGCTCAGACGAAACATCTCTATTCTACAAATCACATGGTCCTTTAAGTTCCGCGCCGTCACCATGCGCAAGGCAGTGCTCACCTCGTCCGACGTCTCGGTCCTGGCCTCCATGGCCATCGGTAAGTTACTTTCCCGGCACCCGCATTCCTCAACTGCCTGGAGACTAACACCCTCACTTCCCGCAGTCATCATGTGCACGCTCGCCCTCTTCCTCAGCGGCTACGCCATCCAGCAGCGCACGCTGCGCGACCTCCGCCAGGCCATCCGCCCGCGCCAGTCGCGCCCCTCGCCGCAGGCCCACCTCCCGGACCGGTTCCGCGCGACGACGACGGAGCGCGAGGACGGAACGGTGGTGTTTGTCGAGAGCGAGGCGGCCCGCGAGGCCGAGGAGATGCGGGAGGCGGTCGCCGAGGCCGCGCGGGACGGGGACGACGACGAGCCGCCAGAGGCAGCGGCGCCGGCGCCGGCACCGGCAGCCCGGGACGACGGCGTCTCCAGCGCGCAGCTCGCCCTCATTGAGCATCTCCGCGCGCAGGTCGCGGCCAAGGCCTGGGGCGTCGCGCACCCGGACCCGCAGAGCAAGAGCCGCATCCCCGTGACGCGGGCGGAGCGCCGGCGCCTGATCAAGGAGGAGATCCGGCGGCTGGCGCAGGCGGACCAGCCGGTGTACTACCAGCGGCGTCTGTGGTAGGCACAGGTGGCTACGGGGTGCGTCTGGGTTGCTCAACGCTGGCGTTTTGGATATGATTTTACAGATTGTACATTGGTATGGATTGGATCTTGGATACGGACGGTGGGACTGGATCTGGACGCTTGGATAGTATACGTTGTATAGGGTAAATGAAGCGATGATACGAAGTAATCTATCTGGCACTCCTCCGTGCGGTCACGCAGCGAATTTACGAGCACGGAGTTGGGACTACGAGCACTCGAACTCGTGCCGTTGCCTGCGCTCACGACAACCCTCCATCTGCTAGTCTCGCGGCAGCCTGACCACGAGGGAGACCGTACTCGTATTCACGCACAACCCCCATCGCCGTGCACAGGCACAGCAAACCCCGTCGCAAGGAAGCACCCCGTCGGAAGGACACGGACGACTTCGCAACGACAGCGTGCAAGACCCAAGTCCGGTGACCAGCATCACTCCCTCAGACACCGCGCATCTCCGTGATCCTCCTCCCTTGCCGAACCTCCCTCCAACCGCACGCAGCGCCGTCCTCACCGCCCAGCGCATCCAACGCACCCCGTCCGCATTCCAGCCCGGGGGCAATTAAACACCGCGTCTTCACGCATCCCCGCCGCGCCGTGAACGCACGCACGCACGCACGCACGTTCGCATTCCTCCCAGAAACGCCCAGGGGGTGGCCAACGACGCAAGCGTTTCGTCCCATCCAGGGCGCTGCCTTGCCTCGGGCCTTTCTTTTTTTTCGTCGTCCGGTGAGCACCGAGAACACGGGTATGACGTCCCCCCCCCGAGTCAGGTACGCAAATAGACGTGCGGAGCGGGCAGGCCCAGAACCAGATACGAGCCCGTCGCCGTCCTAGTTTCTGCTCGTACGCACGTACGAATACTTAGTGCGAGCAGTCCGTACTCGTACTTCGTACCCAACGAGCGAGCTACGAAGCGGGCTAGGCCCTTTTTCTTCCTTTTTTTCTGGTTTTTTCGACCCCTGGCGCTGCTGACCTCGGGGATGGCCCGTGGCCTATTTCAGGGTCCAGGGCGCGCCGAGCCCGGGTTGCCGAGCGGTGGGTCCGCCATGGGCTGGAAATTACATCAGTCGCCAAGACCACACGAGTTGGCTCTAGTCGGCAGGCTGGCATCATTTCGGCGCACGATGCAGGAAAAATCAGAAGATGAGAGGGAAAATGTTGAGACCCAAGTGGGGGTGCTCTGCACGTGTGAATTTGCGTCGTGGTTGTCAGTATGAAGCGCGGTGTGAGAGGAAGCACGGTATGAGACGAAGCACGGTATGAGAACGAAGCACGGTATGAGAGACCAAGTAAGTAGTGATGGTGGTATGGTATTTTAGAATGATTACAAGATGTAAGTGATGGTGGTGAGGTAGTCCAATCTTTCCCTCGTCGCAAGTGCCATTGCGTGGTATATGGTATGCATGTAATCATGTGCGCCCGCCGCCGATAACTCCGAGGTGATAGTGATAGAAACCCAACGCTTAAGCCACAGCCGACATGAACATGAGAAGCGCGTTCGTAAGAGAGAACAACGTACGTCCGTAGACAAGTAGTGAATGGGGTAGTAGGCGGTTCGAGGCGGCAGGCGACGCTAGAACGCGGCCCCGTCGCCGCTCATGTCCTCCTCATGGAAGACGATGCCGCGCCGCTTCCACCCGCCGCGCTTGATGAACTCGTCGAGGCTGTCGAGCGTCTTCATGGGCGGGCGCTTAGGCAGCGCCGTGGCGCGCTTGTAGCTGAAGTTGGGCATGGACGAATGGCTGGGCTGCTGGAAGGTGTACCCGCCGTCGTCGCCGTCGTCGTCGTCGCCGTCGGCAGACGTGGTGCTGGCCGCCGGCGTCAGCTCTTCGAGCGTGTGGACCGTGGACTCGGACCAGCGCGAGCGCGGCAGCTGGGGCCGCTTAGTGATTTGCTGGAAGAAGTAGTCCTGCGGCTCCGTCCAGTCGTGGCCGGTGTGATCCATGGGGCTCGCGTGCGGCGGCAGCTCCTCCTTGCCCTCGTACCCGTACTCGCCCGCGCCGGCAAAGTACCCGTCGTCAGATTCGTCGTCGTCGAAAAAGGTCGTCGCCGCCTCGAACCGCCGCCGTTCGGGGCTCAGCAGCGGCCGGTCGTGCAGACGTGGCGGGGGCTGGAAGGTCGGGTGCAGGCTGAGGGGGTCGAAGCTGGCGGTGCTGCGGCTCGAGAGCGGTGCGCGCGTGGTGGACGTGGAGGCGGCGGAAGATGAGGACGAGGAGGAGAGCGAGCAGCCCGAAGAGAGGGAGCAGCCCGAGAAGGAGACCTTGCGGATGTGCAGGTCGCGGGGCTTGGGCGTCTTGCGCCGTTGGCTGAAGCTGTGGCCGAGGACGTGCATAGTGACGATGTGTGTAGAGTAGTCGGCAAATTACCTCTCACTGATGGGAGAGGAAAGGCCGGCTGTATGCCGTGGTGCCGTCTCGTTATATCGAGCGTGAGAGCCGAGTCTGCCGGGAGCCGGCTCGTCCGGTGCGTGTAAGTGAGCGAGAGTGAGGGTGAATGTGTCGTAGCCGGAGCGGGGCTCGCGTGCTTATAAACGAGCGTCTGGATGATATGATGATGGGACGAGGAGAGAAGGCCTGACGGAGCTTGGGTGTTATCGGTGCCGGAGCCGGGCGGAGCTGGTGGTTCGTGGTGGCGGGCGACGCAACTTGATATATGCAGCCACTGGCCGCGGGATGCAGTACGTACTCGGCCTGGTGGAGGCGTCACTGGCGTGGTGGTGGAGGTGGAGGCGTGAGGGACGGATGCGGACTGATGAGGCTCACGCCCCCCGGTCGTCACTCGCCCAACTCCGCCACACGGCGTCGGGCTAGCTGCTAGCTGTGCTGGGAACGAACGAACGAAGCCACGTTCGGATGAATGCCTGCGCTGGACGATTGCGGCCGCGACCAACCAGCCAGGTTCGCCTCTGGTCGCCGCCACATCCCGCGCCCCGGGGGCAGCGCCATCGGCCCATCTCCGCCAGCATTCGGAGCATGCTCGCCCAGGCGGCGAGGGCGAGACACTGGCAAGGCAAGAGGGCGGCGGGCGGCGCGGGGGCCGATCAGCGATCACGATGAGGCTGCCACACCACCAAGGCCTTGGGAAGTCTTCTCGTACGAGCACCGCCAAGGACGGGAGCTGGACGAACGAGGAGCACCGCTGGGCACCCCCTGTCGCCCAGGCCTGCTAGCCCTCGTAGTCGCCGCTGGGCCGTCGCCGGCGAGCGAATCGCCGCGGGCAGCTGCTCTGCGTGATCTTGCCGAGCCGGTGCGAAACGTGCTTTCGTGCTCGGCACAGACGACGACGACGACGTCATGACGTCGGTCGTCGGCATGCGGCAGCGATGGTTCACCTGGCCCCTCGATCCGCCCGCGCCGCTGCTGCACGCACTCTGGGGCCTCGGCGATGCGCCGTGTCCATGTGTCGCGACATGCAATCTCCCGCCGGAAGGGCTCGTCTGACGCAGCGAGGGCTGCGGTGCCTGACCAGCTGGTCGACGTGTCTCTGACTGACTGTGCCTGTGCCTGTGCCTGGATCGATGGTGCGTCTCGTGAGCGGGGGTTGCTTTTTCGGTCGCTGTGGGACTCGTGGCAGGTCTGGGCAAGCTGCAAATTGCTCGCCGAAAGCTTCCTTCCCTGCGGCTCGATTTGTCCAGACGACGCTTCTTCCCTTGCCTAATGCGTGCGTCCCGTGCTGCCAATTTGCTCTCCGCGCACATGCCATCCCATCGTCCAACCGCCATGTTGGCCGTCACATCTGCCACGTCTGCCCCTCGCTGCCAGGCTTCGATAGACCCGACGTCCAGCGCAGCAGGGGCCACGCGCAATCAAACCGCTGCGAACCTCTGCCCCGCAACCCCCGGGCTGGCGCGAGGATCACGCTGGCGCTGATGATGAATCAAGCAGCCCGGCAGAAACATTCGCCCACCTGACCACGCCTGCAGGGCTGCAGCGGCCGGACCGCCTCCGCTAATTGCCGCTTGCAGCCTAGACGCCCTGGCGCCAGGCGGCGCGCGCTGCTGCTCGCATGCAGCTCATCCAAAACCGCCTGTCCGTGCGGCGGTACCTGCAGGAGCTGGTGCCTCCAGCGCGCGAGCCCGACGAGTCCAGTGACATGGCGGTGAGGACCGACTGGGAAGGGCTCGCGCGGTTGACGTTGACAAATGCGGCCGGTGCTGGGTCTCCTCTGCGCTCCCGAACTCCGAGGCTGCAGGCAGCACCCAGACGGTCGATATCGAGGCTTGCTCACCGGTTCAGCCCTCGACGCCGGCTTTCTTTTTCGCACCCGATGCTATGGCCGCGGTGCGTACGGAGTACGGACCAGAGAGTCCGTGAAGAAAGTCCAGACCGTCGCCTCTCAGCTGGCTATTCTGCCTCGCTCCCGCCTCGTCTCAATATGTGCTGCTGCCATCACAACCATAACGCCGCAAAACCCACCGTGCGTCCAGCTGCTCCGTGCCCTCCCGCCCGTCGCTCCCCCGAATTAGACCCGGCGTCCGGCAGATGCGAGTGCGGACACACACCTCGCTGCTGGGCGGGCCGAGGAGAGGAGCTGCCAGTCACCGCCATCGTCACCGCCAGTCACCGCCAGTCACAGCTGAGACGGCCATGTTGCGTGCAACTCTGAAATAAGGAGCCGTGATACAATCGGCTGGCCGTCGACTGACCGCCGTCGCTGTGGCCTACGAATACAGTTCGCCCCCGCAGCCGGGCCAACCAGCCGCCCCCACGCGCGTGCCATCTATCGCGAGCTCGTCCTCGAGCTACCCCCGAATGCAGCCATCGTCACCTCCAAGTCGCCGACTTGGAGGCGGGGAAGCTCGCCGGGGCCAATGGCCGTCGCCGTCGCCGCCACGAACCCGTCGGTGTAGGTTTTGCCGACACACGCCTTGGGCACTTATACCCGTCCACCTCCGGACATCAGGCAGTTATCGTCACAGCCACCCGCTGTTAAGCTCCAGCCTCCAGGTCCAGGCCCTGGGGCCAGCTTGTTGCAGTGCGCGAAGCACTCCGCAGAGAGGATAGAGTTCAGCTAAACGCCACAACGGCAACGCCATAGTTGCCGGCAGGCTGCTACCCCCCATTCTTGGATCCCGAGCAGAAGGGGGGTCTGGATCTCGAGTACGGATAGGACCCGGTCTTTGATTTGCCGTCTGCGGTACGGAGTACGTACGGAACTTCGTGATAGGTGCGAAAAATGGCATCTGCCCAAGGCATTGACTTCAACAAGGGTGGTCGGTTGCAACGTCGAGCCCAGGAGAGTTGGAGAGGGGCATCACACATCCCGCGAACCTACGGACTACTCCCTCCTTTGCTGCACACCACCAGCCGGGTAAAGCGTGCAAAGGTTCAATCAATCAGCCACGCAAGTCGCTATCGCTGGCGGCTTACACATCGGCGCCCACGCCGGCGTATTCCCACAGCGCCGTCACAGCTAAGTCGGCAATGTACTCCGTACGGACTATTTGAAGACAATCGTTATCAGGTGCTGATTGTTCGTGCCTTGCCGAAGACGTGATACAGTGGGGGGCAAGAAGTTTGTATCTGCGAGGCTGAGGCGTCGCACCTCCGACACCCCTGCGGGCCGTACGCCATCCAATGTCCACCGCCCGCAAGCCTTCAGCTTCTCCAGGCTCCCGACTCCAGGCTACCGACTCCAGGATCCCATCTCCCAGTTCCCGCATGTAGCGACGCACCTCATCACAAACATGATTGCCTGCCGATCGCCGAGCTCACGCCACTTCCTCCAACCAGGTTCCCGGCGATCTCGCCCCAGCACCAACGCTGACGCAGGTTTGTCACCACCTTGCCTGCACCCCTGACACCACGTTTTCCAAGGTACCGGCACCGGCAGCGTCAATCCTCTGCAAGGGATAGATTGATTGCAACTCCTCCAAGCATGCTTCACGGGACAGGGACGGGCGTTCTTCCGTCATGATCGGCGCTCCCGCCACCTGCTGAAACGCCTGTCTCAGGTCCCGATCGAGCCATCGGCAGGCATTGGCGCCCGCCCGTCATTGACGATGCTCGGAGGCGTGCGCGTGCTTCCAAAAAAGACACGCTCTGATCCATCATGCCGGCGCGAGACCCTGGGATACGTCACGCGCTGCTTGTTTCGGACCCGTAAAGTGCTTTGTCGGCTTTGTCGGCAGGGCGAGGGGGTGAGACGTCGTGCTTTGTCTTGGCCGTCGCGTCGGGATGCTGCTTGTCGCCTCGGCTGGCATCCCACGGCGACTCGGACCGCAAAATCTCGCCGTTGCATCATCGCAGGATGCCGTCGCTCTCGCCCGGCAGTCGCTCCACGCGCTTCTGCTCCCAGTCGTCCAGGTCCCTGCCCGCGAGCCGCTGTGCATCTCCTCGTTAGCCCAATATTCATCACGTAGACTCCATCATTGCATCGGCAAGCGGAAACCCACGTAGTACTCCTCCCTCATGTCCACCTTGCGTGCCGACCGGCGCACGCCCAGCTCCTCCTCCTTGGTCATCTGTCGCACCTTGCGGTCGTGGCGCTCGTAGCGGACCGCCGTGGCGGGCGTCAGCACGAATGACCCCGCGATGACGACGGCCATGAAGGGCAGGCCAAAGGTCAGGAAGGGGTGCTTGTTCATGAGCGCGCGGTACCGCATGCCGAGCTTGCTGGCGTCGCCCGAGGCACGGAACTTGTTGCGCTGGAACGTCGGCATGGCGGTGGTCTGTGCCGAGGCTGTGTCTTGTCGGATATAGAGGCGTAGGTGGCGCTTGTGTCTCTCGTGGCAGCCGAGGCTCGTTGGTGATGCTCGTTGGTGATGCTGTCGTGGATGTGTGTGTCGAGGGCGGACTCAGATTTCGGACGAAAAGACGTATGATGCATGAAGCTTTGGCGGTCCGTGCGTTGCCGTTACAGGTGTCGGGTCAATGTGGGGCCGCCTCTCAACCTACCCTAGGCTTCCACCTTGCCCCAGGCTTCAATGTCGTCAAGCCATCCCGTCTGGTTGCGAAGGCTCTAGGAGATCCAGGGCCTCAAGGAGCTAGACAAAGACAGGAACAGCGCATCAGGGAAGTGAATGGCAACTCAAGCTATCCTCATTATGGAACCACGGTTACGAACTGGAAGACTTGACTTTCCTATCGAAGGGTTGATGGAGGAGACCCATAACGACCTCATCCCGGAAAAATCTAGTCAACGAAACTAGCATACCGGTTCTGGTTGCCTTTGGCCCTCCCTACGAGTACGAGGTCGGCATACGGTTAGTAACTAGCCGGGGGACTACGGGGTGGATTGCCGAGGACTGCGGACTCTGCCATGTCAGAAGCGCCACATATCCGCTGTCGCCAAGATTCGCGTGAAGCGAACAAGCTATATTTAAACATAGCTAGTATTGTGTGCCTTATAATAGATTCCTTCCAAGACCTCTCGGCCACTCTTAATCTTACTAAGAGAGCGTAGGCAAATTCACTATATGCACCTGATATCTAGGGCAACAATGTCTGGCGACGGTACCATCAAATCGTGGACCGGGTGGTAGAAGAGCAAGTTGATCAGCTACGATACCTCCATCAGTATTCCCCGGGGCGACCAGCTGCACTTTACGGTGCAAGCCACGCCTAGTACCTCTGGAACAACGACCATCGAGAACCTGATCACGACAATACAACCACACATCTTCGCGGGCGAGCCTGGATACCTAAGTGTCAGACGGACGCCGAGTGGACCATCGAGGACTTGGTCCAGGCGGCATGCTGCTCGATTGTTGACTTTGCTCCTTCGCATACGAATGCAACCCTAAAGGGAGACAATTGCGTATCGACACTGGACCAAGGATAACGACGTCCACGTCAACGGCGAGACCGACTGCAGCGCCAGCACCAACGGCACAACGTGTCTACACCGGCTAGTAGATATGCGAAGCAGGGATGCATCTAGTCCATTACTCTTCAACAGGCAGTTGTAGTGGTAGTCGCTGGCTCAGACCAGCTTGACCCGACGTTCATGCCAAGCAGGGTGGTCCCACAACCCGTTGAGCTTGAACCCATGTCAGTATGTCGTGCGTCACAACTGAGCCCTTCTCGTGCAGACGATATTGTGACTGGTTCCTCAACAGGATGCAGGACACGTACGCTGCACATAGACACGCTGGCTGGGTGTGCAGGTGCCCAGCCTCACATATCAACAGTCATCACCGCCTTCGCGGCCAACAAACACATCCGAGAAAGAACAGACACATCTGAGAAGGAGGAGCGCGCACGCCTCAACATTGCCTATGCAAAATAGGAACTAATGGTAGCAGATAACAGACTATCTGTCCAGGCGCGGTGAAGCCCGCTGCTCCCGCCGCCTTGCGCTGCACCCCGCTCCGCTCTGCGCTCGTTCAATGCATACTCCAAAGCTTAAACATCAAGGTCAAACGCCGGCCCTATCCTGCTCGCCCGCTGCGTGCAAGCCCTTCATTGTTTTCATTCCGTAAGAGCCTCGAAACCCTCCGTCGTCGTTGGCCCTCCCAAATGTACAGTAGGAGGCAACCTGAGCTAGTATTTGCACAAAGGAAAGGGTACGGCAGACCCGGGTATGTTCGTCGTGATCATATCGTTTCGTCGTCTTCAACATAGAGCTCGTCTGGATGATGCTGCTGCATATCGGCCGGCAAACCGGTCGACTCCGTCCATCAAGCAGACATTTGCTATTCTAGGCGAGGCAGCGTGTCAATTCTGCGACTCCCCGCTGATATCATCTTTCGAGCCGTGAAGGAGGAGACTGCCAACCGTTTATGTACGCCATTAAGCCCATGCCGATGAGTACCACGCCGAGCATCGACGCGTACGGTAGTCCGGCTTGGAGGTGAAGGTCGTGTCCCGAGGCACCTCTCTGGCCAGTGAGCGGCGTGATGGTGTTGGCTCTTGATAGCGTCGGGTCGTCCTCCAAGTCGCCGTGTGGAGCTACGCCGACCGACTGCTCGTTGCTGGGTATCTGCTTCGTCTGGATTCCAGGGGACGTGCCTTCATCTGGGGGCTCATCTCGTTGCCCAGAGCGGCCCTTTCTCGACCGCGACCGCCTCTTCTCCTGAGCCGCGACTCGTTGGGCCTCTTCGGCTCTCAGCTGCAAGACCATCTCGGCCAGCGACTCTCTCCCCTCATCGCGTTCTGCCTCTGCAGTTTCGCAGCGCTGCTTCCAAGACTCCAGTTGGTCTCGCAAGTCTCGCATCTGCCCGTCCATGCTGTCAATGCGTGACTGTAGAGCGGCAGCCGTCTCTTGGGCCATGCCTGGCTCAGCGTTGGCTGCGGCCGGTTTCTGGGTCTCGGCAAATTCTGGCATCTCCTTCTCACGGGTCGGTTCAGAGGCATCATCGGCAGGCTCGGGTGCCTCTTCTTTCGCGATCCCATTCATCTGGGCGTTTGCAGACTCCTCAAGCCGCCTGGCCAGGTCCTCTGCCAACTCCCGCGCCTCCCGCTCTTTCTGAAGCATGCTCTCCAATTCACGCATGCGCGCAGTCTGGCTGTCCATGTCACGCTTGGCGTTGTTCAATGCTTCGGTGAGGTGAATGATCTGATTCAGGTTTTCCTGCCGAACGGGCGAGGGATTCGGCGGCCCAGACTTCGGCCGCTCGGTCGGTGAGCGTTTCAATGACGGCACATCGGGCTTTTCGGGCAGAGGCTGCTGCGGAGGTGGCGCGGGCGGGTCGGAGAAGCGAGTTTTGTGGTCGGATCGGAACGGCATGCCACCTCCATTTACCATGGGTTGTGGTTTCGACGGCTCCGGGACATCAGGCTTATCGAGGTCCTTGACGTCGTCTTTGGACAGCAGAGTGTTAACGAACTGGTTCGTGCGACTCAAGTCTTGTGCTTGCACTCGAGCGTTCCGCATCTCGTTCTGCTCTTGTGGTTAGAAAGGGGGTAAGCTGGGATGGAAAGACATGATGCACTCACGGCGAGCCGTTTCAGTATCTGGTCGGTGGCAATCGGTGCGAGGAAGAACGGCCGCTGCTGCGCCATTCCATTGACCTGGGCGGCCATGGCTCCGCCGTTGGGCATCATACGGCCTCCGTTGTTGCCCATGGACGTGTTGCTGCCCTGCCTCCCCCGCATCTGAAGGTGGCCGTTAGGAATCATCATCGTTCCGTTTGCCGGGTCCAGGTCGCCAAAGTTCATATCCAAGACATTGTTAGTGTTGCTCAGAAAGCCGGCATGCTCAACCTTGGCGGCCACCTTGTGGTGAACCACAGTCTTCTGGTCCTCGCTGACAATGTCGATACCAAGCTCGAGGTGATCGGCAGTCTGCAACTCGTGGGGCTCCGACTCTCGGTTCTCCTGCGAGAGGCGAGTTCCGTTGACAAAGGTGCCGTTTGAGGACTTGACATCTCGAATGTAGATTTTGCCATTACGCTCCGCGTAAATCTCAGCGTGTTGCCTGGACAGCACTTTACTGTCAAAGAAACCGTTGGCAGGTGTCGGAATCGTCTTCTGGTTGGTCTGCCGACCGATCCGGAGGCATTCGGGGGCAAAGGGCACCACGATCGTTTTTCTTTCAAAGGTACCGTTGAGGGAAAGCAGGTAGAGCACCGGCTGGCCTTGGGGGAACTGCTCGGGAGGCATGGGCCGCATCACGGGCTGCTGTGCCATCTGGGGCTGGCTCGGCTGCATCTGGTTGTGGAGGGCCACCATGCCGTTGGGGCGAGCGGCCGGAAGCCTCGAGAAGTCTGGCTGAACGTCCACCTTGCCTGCTGGCCAAGGCTGCTTCGGCTGAGGTCGCTTTCGAGGGCCAGTGTTGGCCGACCATTGGCTCAGATCCGAAGAGGCAGACAGCGGTGTGCCATTGGGCTGCGACCCGTTGGTGGCGACAGTGGAGTTTGACGACGTCGAAGAGACGGAAGACGAGGAGTTGGCCCGCGAGACTTGCTTGCGTGGCGCGAACATGCCTCTCACGTCGTCGGGGTTCATGGGGTTGTTGCCGTTAATCGTGCCCCATGCTGGCCGTGAAAGCTGGGGAAAGGTCGGGGGGCTCGCTACGGCGGTCATGAGGAAGGTTCAGGTGCAGCTGAGTCGACGGACAGGCATGCAGGAGACGGGGGGTCGTCGTCTTTGTCTTTGCTTTTGTCGCCGGGCAAGAATAGGTGGTCGATACGCGGCCCTCGTTCAGCCTTGGCCACTCTGGCGCCCTTCAGACGACGCCGAGGCAGAGGCGAGGACGCGCAGGGTAGTGCCAGGGCCTCAAGCAGCAGGTCGGCGTGTTTTGATCGGTCAGGCCCTCGATGCCGGCGGTGCTTTGAGGCTGGAAAAAAGCCGTTAGCCAACAGTCGCCGACAGAGTGGCACGAGCACAAGGCCAATTGGTGACGCCACAGCTCGCGAGAACGGGTCGACAGCTGCTCGCGGCGGTTCCTGCAGGCTCAGCGATGGTGCAGAAACGTACCCAGCAATAAAATTCGACGGCGATGATCGATTTGGCGCGTCGTTGACGGACAGCTTGGGTGGAGTGTGAGCTGAAGGGGAGATTGGGAGTCGTCTGTCCCCCGTCCTCGCTAGCCGCTGCTGGTGCCCGTAACCGCTGGAGCCACATACAGTGCTGCGAGTTGCCGCCAGAGTCTCACTCAACGCTCGGCTCGCTTTCGACGCGGCACGCAGATGCGATTCTCAGGACGCCCCGAAGCTCTTCTGGATCCGCGAAACGCACCACGGCAGCAACCTATCGTCGTTTAAGCGCGAGCTGGCCCCGTAAACGGCTCATGACCACGCTTCACGTGACGTAAAAATACAGTGAGAACAAATTGGGACGCGAACAAGGAGCACTGTGAGGGGCACCAGGCTCGCCGCATCAACATTTTGCCGACTCCTACCTAGGCCGTCCAATCATGCGCTGCGTCCACCAAGCTTCAGGAACATGAAGCCTGATATCCAACGATCCCTATCCTCGGCTTGACTTCCAGCGCACCTCACCAAAGGGGCATTCCTACATCGGACGAAAGAAACCAGGCGCTCCAAGCACAATGCCTCCCGTCGCGGCAGTCAACGTGGGCGGCCAGCAGGCCCCCTCCACCGTGGACAAATGTGCGCCCCAAGTTGCACGACCAGCGAGGAAGTTGCTGACATTCGACTGCAGTGAAGATGGGTGCCATGATGGGCGGAAGTACGATAACCAGGACACCATCCACGTTGCGACGGGCTTGCTGACGGTATACCAGCTGTTGGTGTGATCATTGGGTTCATCTTTGGTATGCACGTACGCTCGCCACGGCACGGACACCGCCACTGACCTACCGCAGGCACCGTCAACATCTTCCGATACGGCGCGGGCTCCCAAGGCATTATGCGAACGCTGGGGCAGTACATGGGCGCTTCCGGCGCTACGTTTGGGTCAGTCTACTTCCTTCTGTCCCCCGCCTCACCGTCACTGACCGAGGCGAACTAGCTTCTTCATGTCCATCGGCAGCGTTATCCGGTCCGATGCCGACCCTAAGATGCACGAAATGTACATGCGAGCACAGCGACGACCGATTGTGATGATGGCGAACCCCGCCTGGCGAAAATCGACTTAAAGACCAACGGAAGACTGACGAGTTATACCCGCCGAAACCGGCAACAATCAGTGTACAGTGGTAGCCTACCACAAACCTCTCTGTATAATACAACATCACGTCTTCGGCGATCCCTGGGACAGTATGCAAATGGCCTGTGAATTGACCCCTGTCTCTTTTCCGAAGTTCCAGTCGCAGACGGGGAGAGGAGAACAGCCTGGACCTGATCTCTGCCGAGTGCGTCTATTCAGGCATTGAGACAAGGATTCAAGCTCGCTTGTGATGGAAACGGGCGACGAGGCTGGGGGTTCCCTGCTGCACGGGGAAGGAGTGTCAACCGTGACGCCGTTGCCATCTACCCCCTGCGGCCGCGTACATGTCCCTCCTTGGCAGACGTCTCGGAACTCGAGGCGGTCGCAAGTCGAGACAGGAGCTCTTCCTCTATCATGCACATGGAGTTTTGAGGTAGACGGCTGCACGAGTTATTTGCCGAAGTCAAATAGTTGTCAGCGGCCACGATATTATCCCGTCAGGACAAGGGCCCGTTGGCACTTTTGATGCAGAAGCTCAACTCGATGACTCTGCATGCATCTCCGAGCTTCCGCCCCCTCTCTTTGCACGGGTTGAGTCTCTCATTGGCTACAGACAGACGTTTGAGCAGCTCATTCCGCGACTTTGCATCCGTCGCAAGCTTCTTCGACCAGTCACAGGCTCGTGCCAAGGGTATTGTTCTATTCCGAGCCGCCCGCACGTTGTTTCCTCGCCGGCTGAGCCGGGAGCCATGACCATGCGCCCGCGAGACGTGACATTATTAGCGAGGCCGACGACTGTCGACCAGGTCTCTATCGAATATGCATACCTGGACACGCGAAAAAGCTCCGCAGAATGCGGAGACCCAGCCAATCCGCCGGGCCCGGTCTGTTGGAGAATACGACGAGTAAACTCGGGCTGTGTCAGTCCCCTGTATGTGACCCATCAACGGAGTCCGGCCCAGAGGCGAGACGGCGGATAGATCCTCGTCTGCCAATGGTGTTCTGCTCATCTGGCAGTTGGTTGAAATTTCCTTCATAGCGGTCGATCCTATGCATGCATGTCGAACAACGGCGCCGTTTGCTTCTCGATACGACGCCGTTGGTGCTGTCGGAGCTTCTTCGTGCGGGCTATTCATTCACGTGGGAGCGTTGCAGCGCCTCAACGGCGGCGGCAAACGCATGCATGCTCCGTATAGCTGCTTACTTTATTTGCCGCGTGGCTGCTGCATGGCAAACAAGATTGCCCAATCGCAAGGTAGCCGGAACAGCCGCCCGTGATTGCTGAGCGTGGTGTGGGTTGGGTGAACTACAGCCATCCGCCCGGGGACGGGACACAACTCCGTGTAAGATGACGATGGCCACGAGTCTTGGCTCTGCGTAAGACGGACCGCGGGGAAGTCTTGCCACGCATGAGAGCATCTGCATGCGAGCTGCCTTCAATATCCGATTTCCGCTGCCCATCAGGCTCTACCCTATGGAGTTGTCCGGAATGTGGCCAGCCGCATGCGGTGCAACCCATGTCCAGGGTCCCCATGGAGTTTGTCGTCGCTTAACCAACATTGCGATGTTATTCCCACGACTTCACTCTAACAGTTCGCCGACTCTCGAGCCCAATTTTGCCGGCGCAGACTACCTGCCACTTGCTCGGCCGCTGCATCAAGCAATGTCCTGCGGCTGCGCTCGACCAACGGCAGACAAACGAGAGACGGTAGGGGAACAGCACTCCCCAGAAGGCAAATTACACGCACTTCCACATCAGTCTTCCCTGTTCTCTATCCTGGCCTATCATGGAGGACCCCGAGGGCCTGACTTTGGCAGAATCTCCGCGTAGGTTACGCAGTTGGGCAAACACTAGAGGGCGGCCCACCGCATGTACGGTGTAATTGCACCCATCTTCCTTCTGTTTGTCGATATTGTTCCCTATTCCGCAGGGTCCTTGATGACGCGCAGCTTCTGCAATTGGGTCAGTTGGGAGGAGTGGCCGAAAGTTGCACTCCGCCTGCATGCGGAACGAGGGATATAAAGACATGGCCCAACTCGCACAATATCACGAGGCTTTGTTTTCTGTATTACCACTCTCGTTCTGATACGACAAGCGAGTCTACAAGCGTCTTGTAAGCCATTGTGCCGTGTTTTACTTCACTATGGGGATCGCAAACAGCCAGGTGAAGCGAGAGGCTGCGTTAACCACCTTCCAGTCACGGAGTGTGGCGAGCCAGCTCTCGCAGCAGAGGACAAACGGGTATGCTCCTAGTTTTCACCACACCGGTATACCAGCAAGCTGACAAGATGCCCAGGAAGTCGCTGCTAGGGACCCTCCTGGCCCCTTTGCTACCCATTTTCCTGGGCGATAACCCACTGCCAAACGGTCACCCCTGGAGTCTCCTGGACCTCGACACCAATTACTACCAAAACTACCCTCACACTGGCGTCATAAGGTCGTACGATTTTACGATCAGCAGAGGCGTGATTGCTCCGGATGGATACCAGCGAGACGTCTTGTTAGTCAATGGAGCCTTCCCGGGGCCATTGATCGAGGCCAACTGGGGAGACACCATCCAGGTTACCGTTCACAACAACATCAGTGCTCCGGAAGAAGGCGTTGCCTTGCATGCCCATGGTTTCCTCCAGACACTCAAGCCGTGGGAGGACGGTGTCCCAGCTGTCACTCAGTGTCCCATTCCTCCTGGCAAGTCTTTTACTTATTCCTTTGAGGCCGAGCTCTACGGAAGCTCGTGGTATCACTCGCACTACTCTGCCCAGTATGCAGGCGGCCTTATTGGACCCCTGGTAGTTTACGGCCCCCGAGAAAGAAAGTACGACATAGACGTCGGCCCGGTACTGCTTTCAGACTGGTATCACAAGGATTACTATGATCTTGTTGAGGAGACCATGAAGCCCAATGGCAAGCTGTTCTACTCTGACAGCAACCTCATAAACGGCAAGAACAACTTTGACTGCTCGAAGCTGCCCGCAGACGACAAGACGCCGTGCAACAGCAATGCCGGCATCTCCAAGTTCAGGTTCAAGCGCGGCAAGACGCATCGCCTGCGGCTGGTCAACGCGGGATGCGAGGCCCTGCAGCGGTTCTCTATCGATGGGCACAGGATGACCGTCATCGCCAACGACTTTGTCACGGTCGAGCCGTACGAGACCGACGTCGTGACGCTCGGCATCGGACAGCGCACCGATGTGCTCGTCAAGGCCAACGGCAAGCTCGACGCCTACTGGATGCGCGCCAACATCTCCGAGCCGTGCAGCCTGGCCAGCCAGCCGCACGCCTACGCGGCCATCTACTACGACGGCGCCGACGAGACCAAGGCGCCGCAGTCGGTGGCCTGGCACCGCCCGGACCCGGGGACGTGCGCCAACGATGACCTCAGGCTTACCAGGCCCAAGATGAAGCTGAGGCTGCCGGAGCCGGACCTGACATACGAGATGGAGGTGAAGCTGTTCAAGAACGAGAGTGGCGTCACGCTGTGGTCGTTTGATGGCGTAGACTTCAGGGGCAACTACAACAGTCCCACGCTGCTGCTGAGCACCCTGGGTAACTTTACGTTTGAGAAGCAGTGGAATGTGAAGAATACCAAGAACGCCAAGAGCGTGAGGGTTCACGTCAAGAATCTGACGCCAGCTGCGTGCGTTCCCCTCCGTCGACTACTTATACACAACGTGGAGCTGTACTGACATGTGCTGCACAGCCACCCCATGCATCTACACGGCTTCAACATGTACATCCTGCACGAGGGGGAGGGCGAATGGGACGGCACGATTGTCAATGCTCACAACCCCCAGCGGAGAGACGTGGTCCAGCTGCGCAAAAAGGGGCATCTGGTGATGCAGTTTGATGCCTCCGGGAACCCAGGTAAGCCACTTCATCCACCCCAGCAGACACGAGCCTGTGGCTGATGCCGCGCCCCCAGGCGTCTGGCCCTTCCACTGCCACATTGCCTGGCACACCTCCGCCGGCTTCTTGGCGCAATTTGTCACGGGCGCCGATGCGCTGCAGGAGATGACGCCGCCGAGCGTCGTCGCCGAGACGTGCCGCCAGTGGGGCGAGTGGACGAACACGAATATCCCGGACCAGATCGACAGTGGGCTGTGAGCACTCGACGTGTGAAGGGTGTCTTGGCGGACAGGTTTTATGTCTTATGATTGGAGGGTTCGGCGTATGATGCAAAGTATATGGTCGTGTATACATGATGGCTTGAAGAGCGATGTAGTCTTTTAGCTCAGTTTTATAAATCTCCTTTCAATGTAAAGGCTGCAAAACTGCTTGGTGGTATGATGGCTCGAGATTGTCTCCGTATCCCATTTCTATTAACATATGCAGGAGTCTCGTGGCAAATTGGTGTTCGTTGGCCGCAGCCTAGAGGAGAGGCTTCTCTTGGCTCTCACTCTTGCCCTCGCTCTTGTCCTCTACTGCCCCAGGCGTCACCTGCGCTTCCTTGTCTGGCTCAGTATCGGCCGAGGTGGGCTGGTTTTTAGTTGTTTCTGTCGTCTCATCAGGCAGCTGGGGTCGTTCTGTCTCTGTGGCGTTGCCATCAGGCTTCGCCTTTCCGGCCGTCTCTGTCGTCTCTGGCTGCTCCTGTCGAGGAGCGGCACTCTTCTTAGCATCATCTTCCGTTCTTTCCTGTTCTTTAGGTGCTTCTTCGCTGCTCTCTGCGTCGTCAAAGTTGAGCGCCACCTCGATTTCCTCCGTCAGCTTCTGCACCTCCACCTCCACCTCCTCGTCGTGCTGCTTCTGGCTCCGTAGCTGCCGCTCGGCTTCTTCGTCCCCCACCACCTCTCGCCACAGCTGTTCCAGCTCATCCCTCCAGCCAAGTTCGTCAGCGAGCTCTCGGATACCATCATCAATGGACCCCAGCTGGATAACATCATCGGCCCTGCCGCCGAGCCTGCCCACCCTCTCCATGTTGAACAGCACCCGGGGCTTGTCGTCTCTAGCCATCTCAGGAAGACCCGCAAAGGGATACACCGACAGGCTCGTCCCGATAATGAGCACCAGGTCCGCCATGGAGGTATGAAACGAGTTCTGCGAAAATGACGGGGGCAGAGACTCCCCGAAGAAGACGATATCTGGCTTCACGGTCCCGCTGCAGCTCGCATCCATGCACCGGGGCACCTTGCCGCTGAAGATGTGCTCCCTCATATGTTCGTCGGGAAATTCCGTCTTGCACTCGATGCACCGCTGTGTGGCGAAGCTGCCGTGAGCCTCGACGATCTTGTCGGCGGGGACGCCCGCACGCCGCTCTAGGCAGTCGATGTTTTGCGTGAAGAGCATTTGCAGGAGGCCCTTCCGGGCGAGCAGCGCGATGAAGGCATGGGAGACGGTCGGGTGGAACTTGCCCGGGTAGAGCTCCTGCGCGAGGACGTAGAAGGGCTCGGGGTGTTGTCGGAAGTAGTCGATGTCGAAGACGGCCTCGGCATATGGCAGGTTCAGGCGCGCAAGGTTGTTGTAGAGGCCCGTCTTTGGTGATCTAAAGTCGGGGACTAGATGCCGGCGTCAGTCTTCGGCCTCGAGGAGTCGGCGGCTGCGCGAAACATACTGCCTGCTGCCGTGGATATGCCAGCACCCGTGAGGACCACGATCTTCTTGCCCCCGGCGTGGATGTACTCGGCGACCGCAGACAGCGTCCTGGCCGAGAGGCTCTGCGGCGCGACAGAGTCGTCGACGAGCGTCGACTCGTCTTGGCCCATGATGCGGCGGAGCCAGCGAGGGACGCGAGACCCAGGCTTGTTGCGATGGCGGCGGCGGCGACCTATGGCTGCGGCTGGAGGATGGTGCAGCTGAAGTTGGGGCGGAGAGGAGTGGCGCCTGCGCTGGTGGTGGTGATGTGGTGAACGTGGGGGAGATTTTGCGGCGGCCGTTACATCATTCTGGGCGCTTATCGATAAGTCCGACAACGAGCTGAAGTCGAGTCTGCCTGAGGTGTAAATTCGGTGTTCATCACTCGGCTGCACGAAATGCAAGGTTTGGTTGCATAGTCGGGAACATGCAGATTCTGCGAACAGGGCCGATGACCCGAGAGCAGCACGCATGAAAACGCACGGAGTGATACCGTTCGACTTGATTCTGACTGTAATCTACCTAAACCGGCGGATGCAAATCCTGCCAATGCGCTGGCCAACCTTCAAACACCTTCGACAACATGAAGCCATCGCAAACCGCAAACGTCCCGCCCTATTTATCCCCTTGTTTCAACGCCAAAGCAATGCCACCCGCGACGCCCGTCCCAGTAAACAGAGTCTCTCACGTGTGTCGTTGTCTCGCCTGGGCAAATTGCTCCTCTTGCAGGCGGGCAAGTTCCTCCATGGACATGCCACTGTTGGCAAACTTGTCTTGCTTCTTCTCGCGTCCCTGCACAAGCCGAGTCAGCAAACGGTCCGTTGAGGCGTGTTCGGGGCGTGAACGGGCTACCTTTTGCGTTTCCTTATGCTCGGCAGCCGCCTCGAGCACGGCTGGCACGTAGTCGGAGAAGCCGAGCTGCTCAAGCGCCTTGGTGATGTGGTCGCAGGCAATCGTCTTCTTGGCTTCCTTCTCCGAAATCTCATTCGCCTCGGAGGAAATGAGAGTGATGAACTCGACGCAGCATTCTATGAGCAGGTCTCGAGTCTCTTTCGCAAAGGCCACGCCACCCTGGGGGGGAAGAATCTCGCCGACGATCTTCTGGACCGTTGCTGCGACGTGTTAGTCCACGATGCGACGTCATGGTCAGACTCTGCAGGCAAGACACAGCGGCTCGTACCTTTTGGCAACGACAGATCGTCATTCGCTGGGACAGAGTTAGCAACTACTTGTGAAGGCGGCCGAGTAAGAAACGCAACGTGAAGCCAGACCACAGTCAAAGCGGTCCCAGTATCGGTCCTGTGCCGGCTTGGGCGCCATGTTCAAGGCAGGGGGGCGGGTGCGAGGGCTGGGAGACGAGCAACGTATGACGCGCCAGAGCTGGCATTAGGAGCAGGGTAATGCAGGCTACTTATGGCAAGACGGTGCAAACAGGTTGGTGGATATCGCAGCAAACATGCTCGTCGCAGCTTGCGGGCGCGGGAGCCAGCAACGGAGCAGATCATGCCATGGCGATGACTTTTCCCGTGATCTACACGGTCCGTGATTGGAGGCACGCCAGGCAGACAAATGGCAGCGGCCGCACCCACGAGCTCGCGTCCATTGCAGCAAGTACGTAACAAGAGGGCAAAGGCACGTGTGGCAGTAAGGCCGAACTCACCTCCAAACTCGTGATCCGACATGTTGGCGCAAGGGTGGCCGGCGGGCAGCTGGAGTGCAAACACAAGACCGGACCATGTACAACGCGATGTTGGGACCAAAGTCGAGTTGCGCCGGATGGCACAAGCAGGCCGCGGCAGCCACACGGGCGAGAGCCGACTGGCGGATCGTATAAGGCTTGCAGGCGATGCCCCAGGTACGAGAAACGCGATTCGTGGAGTGCTGACGGGAACAGAAGACGGCGCACACGGCGAGGCTCGGCGGATAGTTGAGGCAGGATGTTGGAGATGGATGACGGAGCGCGATGCTGAGCTACGATGGTGGGGCAGCCACTGGAGTTTATAGCTTTCAAGGGCCAGCTACAGCTACAGGGGGGCAGTGCGCTAGGGAGCCTGCGTGCACGTGCCAACGGGACCCGCCAGGCTAAAAGGGAAAAATTCCATTCCTTCTCTCGCACTTTTTCTCTTCCTCCTCGCATCTGCCCAGCAGCAGCACGACCAGCGTCGCCGTCCTCTGCAGGATCGCGTCCGCGTCTCGTGTCAATCGTTGCTGCCCGTTGCCCAATGGCTCATTGGAAGGTAAGGAGCCCTGCCCACATCCCCAGCGACCCGCTGCGCTCAATGATGAGATATGTTGTCGCCCCAGGCTGAGGAGGTTCGACAAGCCTTCCGTGTTGATAGACATCGTCTTGTGCCAAACAGACACAACTGAGATCCCCGCACGGGTCTTGCTTCTTTCCTTCTCCCGACTGCTCGTTTGGAAAAGCTGCGAAGCTGACAAGATCTCGCACAGGCACCATGACATGCTAGTGATCTGAATGTACGCACCGACTCGCCACCCCGCCGGACCCATTCGACGCGCCGTGATGCCTTGCTGCTATCTGGTACTATCAAATACCGATCTTCTATGACGGAGCATTCGATAGCCTGAGCGCAGTCTCGTGCCACGTGCTGGATCAACATGAAGAGTACGGTGTGCTGATGGGCGCCCTGGATCTGCTGCTGCCAGCCATGGCTCAGCACCGGTACCATCCAAGCTGAAAAGGTAAGATGCTATTTTTTCGCCATGTTCTTGACTTGCAGTGATGATAAAACTTATTCCATGCTAATACTGAATCCCCCTGTGGAGAAAACTAAGAGCTTTTCATCTTTCGACTGACTTTGCAAATCTTCTGTCTACTTCATTGTTGCCTGCTCTATGGTTGGACATGTGCTGACCTCACTCGAGTCTTAGGAAACCGGTCCATCACTCCTGGTACGCGGCCAGTTCCGGCGAGTTCCAACTGCCAGCGCGTCAGTGTGCCATCGAGTGATGTGTGCTGCGTCGATACGTACTTGAGACATTGCCCGCTTAGGTCTTTTTGCGGCCCAGCGACTAATCTGGCAACGACGTGCCCTGGCTGCTCTGGCTTCAATAGCTTGCCCTGCTCAAAAGCCTCGACGAAGGTGTCGTATTGCGCCTTGTTCATGGTGTCTTTGCCGGATGCTCGGAGGACAGCCTGCATGTCCGTGTCCACTCTGCCAGGGGCAACGGTGATGCTGGTAATGTCGGGCTCTTCGACCGCGAGATGCGTCGAGATGGAGTTGACGGCTGCCTTGGAGGAACCGTACGCGGCCCAGGCCGTGTATGGCTTCGTTGCCGCGCCCGACGAGAGCCATACGACGCAGCCCTTGGACTTGCGGAGTTCTGGAATTCCAGCTTTGGCCTGCGGAACAGTCAATAGTCACGTCGGGAGGGATGCCAAGTGGAACCCATACCATGGCCAGGCAACTGAAGACGTTGACATCGTAGAGATGCTTCCACCCCTCAATTGTGGAGCCGTCGATCGTCTCAGGAACCAGGAGGCCGTGGTTGATGACGATGCCGTCGAGTTTTCCAAAGGACTTGACGGCCAGGTCGGTCAGTTTTCGGGGCATCTGGATACACCAAGTCAGCTAGACAGCTTCAATTCAATATGTTTGCTGAGATATACTCCGTACATCAGGGCTTGTCATGTCGCCTGCCAGGTATTCAACCTGGTCCGGGTGCGACTTTTGCACCGACTTGAGCAGGTCCTCGGATCGCGCGGCCAGGACCAACTTGTGTGAGCGCGCCAGCAGGTACTGGGCGACGGCGGCGCCAATGCCCTTGCTGGCGCCCGTGATGACGAAGACCTTTGCCGCGGCCATGGCTGCGATGTCGCCGGAGGGTGAGACGGGACGGAGTGGTGAGAGAGCCGATATCGTGAGTTGCCGAGTTCTGAGCGACGCGATGATGAATTCGGTTGATAATGTTTGATAATGGAATGTGTGATGTGGGGGAACGGGCTTCCGTCGCCGGCGCCTTTTTGGCGGGGCTACCCTGAAGTTGGCCAGTCGTCGACGTGTGTTGTGGGGACCTCTATGAGCATATAAGTCACCAGACGTCATGCGATGAGGAAGCCTGGGCCATCTCGGATCCAGTGTCGAGCCATTTCACGCAGACAGAGGATATCATGGCGACGACCGTCATCCTGGGCAGCGGCATCATCGGCCTCTCCACGGCGTACTACCTGTCCCGGCGCCAGCCGGGCTCGTCGATTCACCTGGTCGACTCGTCGCCCGAGCTGTTCGCGTCCGCGTCCGGCTACGCAGGCGGCTTCCTCGCCAAGGACTGGTTCCCGCCCTCGGTGGCCGCCCTCGGGGCGCTGAGCTACGAGGAGCACCGGAAGCTGGCGGAGAGGGAGGGCGGCCGCGAGGAATGGGGGTACACGCGGAGCGTCACGGTGAGCTACGAGCCGCGGGGGCGGCGGGCGGTTGGCAAGAGGGGCGAGGACTGGCTGCTCGAGGGGACGAGCCGGGTGGGTATCGTGAGCGATAGGGGAGAGAAGGAAGGGGAGATTCCGGGGTGGTTGCGGCGCGCGGACGGGGATGCTGTGAGCGTCGTGGACGATGGAGAGGGGACAGCCTTGGTGTAAGTGACTGCCCTCAATGCCAGAAATGACCGCTGACATCTAGAAGCGATCCGCTCAAGCTCTGCCAGTTCCTGCTGCAGCAGTGCAAGGCCGCCGGCGTGCAGGTCCACCACCCGGCGACGGCCCTCTCCATCGGCACCGACGTGAGGGGCGAGCTGGCCAACGTCTGCATCGGCTACATGGACTCGTCGGCCGAGACGGAGATCCCCGCCACGCGCGTCCTGCTATGCGCGGGCGTATGGACGCCGCAGGTGTTTGCGTCGCTCTTCAAGGGCGCGACGGTGGACGTGCCCGTGGGGAGCCTCGGCGGGCACTCGCTCGTCGTGCGGCCGCCCGGCGGCACGGGCGACGTGTGCCACTCCGTGTACTGCAGCCTGGACGACGCGCTGTCGCCGGAGATGTACTCGCGCACCAACGGCGACATCTACATCGCCGGCGTGAACTCGTGGACCACGCCGCTGCCGGCGCTGGCGACGGGGGCGACCCCCGCGGATGAGTCGCTCGAGGCCCTGAAGGGGATCGCACGGCGGCTTATTGCGTCCGAGGGCGAGCTGGAAGTCGTGCGCGCGGGGCTGTGCTTCCGGCCGGTCACGGACCGCGGGACGCCGTTCATCACGAGGCTAACGGATGAGCAGCTCGGAGGGGGGATGAGGACCCGGGGGGGCGAGGAGGGCGGCGTGTTCGTGGCTGCGGGACATGGGCCGTGGGGGATCTCGCTGTGCTTGGGGACGGGGATGGTCATGGCAGAGATGATGTGTGGGAAGCAGACGAGCGTGGATGTGAGCGGCCTCGGGCTGTAGGGGGTGATGGTGCAGCTATTTGATTGGTATGGGGCGAAGGGAGTGTTCTCATTCCCCTACTAATACACGACGGAGCCGTTTGACATCCTCGCAACTCGCCATGCAGCACCCCCCGACGATGATCTGCCGCCACCCGCCTCGCTCCTCCGTCCCCCTCACAACCTCTGCGAGCTGCTCCTCCCACGGAACCCGCTCCCCGACCGTGGCGTCGTCTGGCAGCTCCCACTTCTGCGTCGTCGTGTTGTAGACCTCCCCGTTGGTGCCGTCGGGGTAGAGCACCAGCGCGGGCCAGGCCTGGACGACGCCGTCGCGCAGCAGGCCCGCTATCGCCGCTTCGTAGCGGCGCAGCAGGACGTCTAGCTTCCAGACCTTGGTGCAGTTGATGCCGACGCCCCAGGGCACGGCGGCGGCGAGCTCCGGGTCGAGCATGGCCCGCACGGCGTCCTCCGGCGTGGTGCCGTCGGGGAGGGCCTCGGCGTCGCCCGGGTACAGGCAGGACATCCAGAAGGGCACGGAGCTCAGTTCGGGGACGGAGCCGAGGGCCTGCCGCATCGCCTCGATCTCGTCGACGCGCGGGATGGTCTCAAGCGCGACGTAGCGGACGCGCGACGACAGCTCGGGCACGGCCGCGAACAGACGCAGGCGCTCCAGATGCCACTCCCGCAGCGCCGCCAGCGTCCCGTGCGCGTCGTCGTACGCGCCGCTGTACTCCTGGCTGGGGATCATGCACGCGCCGTAGGGGCCCACGCTCAGCGCCACGGCGGCCGCGCCGTGCCCCTCCGTCGCCCGCGCGGCGATGCGCACCGCGACGTCGACATAGTCCGGGATCCGCGCTCGCCCGATGCCCTGCGGGGACGCGGGCGTCCGGGTGCCCGCGAAGCCGGCGACGGAGACCTGGTAGGTCGCGGTGAGGAGCACGTCGACGGGGACGCCGCGGCCGAAGTCGGCCTGGCAGGCGAGCAGGGTGTCCGGGTCCGAGACGAGCAGGTGGGAGGACCAGAGCGGCGTGGCGGGGGAGAAGGCGACGTTGTACTTTTGCTCGAGGGCGGTGCCGAGGCCGCCGTCCAGGATGAGGATGGGCGGCATGGCTGGGACGAGGCGGGCTATTTGGGTGTGTGTGGTGCGGAGTACAGGAGGCTGTGCGGGATCGGTTCGGATGAGGTTGGCTTCGGAGGTGCCGGACCCGCAGCGGGGGTGGAGGAGCAGATCCGGGGCCCGGCTTCGGAGCTGAGGGCTTGCTGCCTTTGGTGCATACATATTTGGTCCATACATACAACTCGGTAACTCTTAGTTTCGTGGCTTTGGCTTGTTTTCATGACTTAGGGGTGAAAGAGCGGCATGTGTCTTTGTTGACCAGATGCGCATTTGCAGATCTCTCACACTTCAAGCTGCCGGTCTGGGCTCGGGCCCACGAGACTACCGATGAGGTTGGGTTTCACAACGGCGCTGTTGTTTGCCATGAATAGTGCCGAACCAAGAGGAAGTGCAAGCATCGAAAGTGTGGGCTGTGGGCAAACCGTGCGGACATGCCATGAACAAAGGCCGCTGCCCCGTGCAACCAACCTCCTCTTTGTGGGACTAGTGTCAGCACATCAAAGGTCAGTGAATCACGTGCAACTCCTTCAATAGTATGCCACGGTTATATAGAGTCGCTTATTTTGCTCTAATCGTACGATATCAAGCGAGTGACGTGATAGTGTGGCGACTTGTCCAGACTCAAGGTTCAGAGCCAGGATTATGTTGGCAGCTCGGAACACGAAGAACAGGGTTAGGAGTGTGGCAACAGTTGAAAACAGGGAACTAGCTCTAGGGAGCCAGCTCACTGTAACTCAGAAGACGGCGGTGCAGCACAGGTTTGCCACTAAGTTGAACACCAACTGGACAGGTTGCTGGGGGCTGGGGACCCACCTCGTCGTGAACAGAAGCGAGCCTGTGAGCTCAGGCAAACTTTGATTCATAGATCCCCCACGACTATAAGTTCTCGCCAGGCCCCCTTTGTTTCGACTTTTCCCTCTTCTTCCGTCACCTCTCTGGCTACCCCCCACTTGAAGTTTTCAGCCTCATGACGACTGCATTCATCAAGTGATACTGATACGGCGCAACGAGCGACGACGAGTGTGAGTACATCCCATCCTGCCCTGACCGGCCGCTTCCTTGAGCTCCCTGGCAGCAGCTGCCTCTCACCTTCATGATAAAGAAATTGTACTAAACTACCGACAGCAGCCCATCGCAGCCCTCCGCTCACTCGTCCGCTCTTTTCGACCCCATCAGCTCAACTCGCAAGGTGAACAAGGCGGCCGGGCATCGAGCTCTCCCCTAAGCGCCGACCAAGATGGCCTCCATCACCTATGCGGACCCGATCATGAGCCACGGGAACGACCGCGCTTCGTCTCTCTCCCATCATGGCCGGCCCCTGAAAGGCATTCTGAAGAAGCCGAGAGAGCAGCCGGTGCGCCAGCAGCCAGGGGGGCAATGCGAACCCAGCACCGCGGTCGACTGTGAGCTTCATTCACTCCCAAGAACAGGACGACTTCGTCCAGCCGCTAACCACTGAGTAGTCAAAGACAGCTTCATGGCTCACTACCTGGAGGAGATGTCTTGGATGGTGGACAGTGTGGAGGGATACAAGCAAGCATGGTACGAGACCAAATAGGATTGGCAGTATCACACGCATGTTCCCTCCGTCCACGGCTGGTATCATCATTACCCAGCCGACGGGCGCGACAAGTCCACCAAGGTGTCGTTCGCCGAGCGCCGAACGGTCAAGCTCTACTTGACCGAGAACCCGATGGTGGCCACTGATTATGCCCGCCATGATCCCCATCATCGACGCATCACGGTGGACGAATACACGGCCGACGACCTGAGCCTGCTGATCTACGGGCTGGAGGATACCAGCGCAGCAGGACACGTGCAAGATGCCGGGCTGGCCGACGACCGGGCGGCCAGCAGGGAGGGCATCTACGACAATGGAGCGGCCCCTGCCATCGACTACCTGGATACCCTGCCGTGGAAGCCGATACCCATCGAGTGGGAGTTGGATTTTGAGTTGAGCAGATGCCAACCCGTTGAGTCTGAGTCTTCCGATGGCGAGCCTGAGCTCCTGGACACAGACAGCGACTTCACCGATGACGTCTCTGACCGAGACTGCCCTCCTACGCCGGTGCTGGCCATCTTCGATATCGTCGACCTGGAGTTCTCGTCTGCTCGCTGGGATGACATGATGGACGAAGATGCCGAATCGACCGAGCTGTCTCTCCTGGCTCCCGAAGAGCCCCGGAAAAGTGTGTCTCCCATCCATATATTCGACGGGCTCGGTGCCTCCCTCAGAGGTAGGAGTTGGGAGGAGCTGCTTGTGGAGGACGAGGCAGTGCAGGAGGAGAGCACCGCACGACCGGTTCCGCAGCAGCAGCAGGACGTCATCGCGAACAAGCTTGAGATCTTCGACGGGCTGGGCTCGGGCTTGAAGGGGATGCGGTGGGACGACATGGTCGAAGAAGAGGATGAGAAGATTGCAGCTGCACGTCCAGAATGCCTGTCACAGGTCGGTGGGTGTCTGGCTGGGCTTTTTGACGGGCTGGGCTCGGGCTTGAAGGGGCCCCGCTGGGATGACATGGTAGAGGAGGATCTCGCCCTGGGTGGCTCGGCCTCGACGCTCGACTCGGCCATCGGCAGTGGGCCGAGTGGGATCTATATCTTTGATGGCTTAGGTCGCGGGATAAAGGGCAGGAGATGGGCGGATCAGCTGGACGAGGAGTGACAGTAGCATTAACCAGGAATGTCGATGTCGATGTACTCGTGCAGTCTCGACCCAACTCCTTTTTATGATACTGTGTATTGTTGAAAAACATATATTCACTCCTATCCCGTCCAAGCCTCTATGTTACGAGGGCGAGTCTACCGGCGTCCCTCCAACGTAACGAGGGAATCCTTGGAAGCCCAAGAATAGATCACCGTTTCCGGGCTGTCCCTTGGCATCCATGATCTCCGACCTTCTCTCCTTGAGCTCATCCACATTCCAAGCAGCATAGACAATCTTGTCCCGGAGGAAGTCTGCCTCCGGCGACGCGGCCCAGACGAGAAAGTCAGATGGAAGAGAGACTGAAGCCATTTCAGATCCGGCCGAGATGCCAAAACAGGGAGAGGACTTACTGTCGTCGTAGGCAAAGGGCAAGCTAACGCTCTTTGCCAACTGCGTTGACATATTGGTCCGCAAAAATCCAGGATGGACGTGGATGAGGCGCATCTGGGGATTCTCCGACGCCATGGCCTGCAGGAGCTTGATCGCCGCAAGCTTGCAGGTCACGTAGGCGCCCATGCCCCTGAAGGGAGGGAACAGAGCCCCCGCGCTGGTCAAGTTGATAAAGGTCACAGGCTTCAGCGCGTCGTTCTCCGCGGGTATTCGAGGCTGCGCCGCCGCCAGTCCGCCGGCCTTCATCTCGGGACTGGCCGAGGCTCCGTTGGCAAGAAGGAAGGCCTGCGCGACGGCGAGCGTGCCCGTGACGGTCGTCGCGAAGCCCTCGAGGAAGCTGGCCGGGTCGACCGAGAGCAGCGGCGCCACGGGCGGGAGGTGGCCGGCGCAATGGACGAGGATATCAATGGCCCCGAAGTTCGCCGCCACAGAGGCCATGATCTCCTTTAGTTTGGGGGCGTCAAGCACGTCGACAGCATGCGTCTGCACGGCCGGACGACCGCCACCCTCCGCAGCGCTGGCGGCCGCGACCTGCGCAGCCGTCTCGGCCAAGGCGTCAGCTCTGCGCCCGAGCAGGATAAGTGCCTTGGGGCCGGAGGCGGCAAAGGAAGATGCGGTGGCCTGGCCGATCCCGCCGGATGCGCCCGTGATCAGGACGACCTTGCCGGCTGTGGAGAGCGCCGGGAGGCGGGGATTGATGGCGTCGTACGTGGCATTGTGGACGGCCCTGGTGTACGATGGGAGAGGCCTGGACATGTTGCCGACGTGGTGGAATGCACCTCGGTGAGAGATGTTGCTACTTGGAGGGTTGGTGTTGAGTCTGGGCGAGAAAGAGTGAAGCCTACCAGGGCGACACGATGATGAGGCCGGCCGTCAATAAATAGTGTTGATGACTGTGGGTTCCGTGGCCAGTCTGGGACAACATGGTGATGTTCACGGTCATGGCCGCTATCTTCACTTACTTGCGTGCGCCGTCGTTGACAACGTCCTGGTGTGAAGAATCCAAGGATGTTGTCGAGCTGGGGCAACGGGGTTCTTCGGCGTCCGATCCTTGCATGGGTTCGGACTTCGGACCATGGGCATATGCGCGGTCCACATGCGCTCAACCTGTCACTGCCTACGTAGTCCTCTGTACGGAGTATAGCCGCGCTGGGAGCGACGTAGGCTCCCGCTTGCTTGCTTTCTCATATATATTCTCTGTTCCGCCCAAGAGTGGAGGCTCCTCATCGTTGTATTCAAGATAGAGAATGGAGGAGTCTGTTAGCCGCATGGCTAGCTTGCAACGGCCAGCAACGGTCAGAAACGGAGAGCATATCTTAGCGGTCTAGATTTTGCTGTCCATGCTCCCATTTGTTCATGTGTTCTCTTGTTGCCGTCAAGAATGGTGTAAGTGCGATCGGAAGTAGGTAAGAATCCCGTTGGGTTCCTGACTTAGTGGCAGCCATCCTAAAATGCATTGGCGGCGCCGCTGACAACTTCTGCTAAGTGCAATAGCTTGCCTCCACGGAAGTCGGCATCTTACCTCAGCTTGCGGACGCCGCATGAGTCAGGCCGTCTTGACATCATTCCATCAACAACCGCGCTTGGACAAGGAATCAGATCAACCCTGACTCCAGTTCAAGCCAGCTCATGCCTCAAAGGCTAAATATAAATATCAAGAACTGCAAGGCATTAATTGAGCACTAAAGCTGTCACAGCTTTATCGCAATTGCAAAATAAGATGAACTCCGTCAACACCAAGCCATACCAGCTTCCGCCCGACGCCGCCTGGTTGAGTGAGTGCCTTCAAACACATCTCTCAAACATATGGCTGACGCAATCTCATCCAATAGTCACCGGCTGCTCATCCGGCATCGGGCGCGAGATTGCCAAACTCATCGCGAGCAAGCCAAGCCAGCGCCTCATTGCCACTGCTCGCGACACGTCCAGTCTCTCCTATCTTCCCGACGGCAACCCAAACATCCTCAAGCTCGCCCTCGACGTGACCTCGGTGACTTCCGTGGATGCTGCATTTGCTGCCGCTGAGCGACACTTTGGCAACGACTACTACCTCGACGTCGTGGTCAACAATGCCGGCTACTCGCTCTCGGGCGACACCGAGGCGGCGACCGAGGAGCAGGCCCACCAGGAGATGGAGACGCTGTTCTTTGGCACTGCGCGTGTGACGACCCGGGCTATCAAGGTCATGCGCCAAAGCCAGGATCACCGGGGCGGCATCATCTTCAACATCTCTTCGCTGGCCGGCCTGTGCGCCTTTCCCGGTCATGCCTACTACCACGCGGGTAAATTCGCCGTCGAAGGCTTCTCGGAGTCCGTCGCACGAGAGATGCATCCAGATTGGAACAGTACGTCACGACCTCGTTTTCTTGCCATTACATGTAGCAGAACATTGACCCCTCGGTGCAGTCAACCTGTGTATCGTCGAGCCAAGCGGCGTCAAGACAAGTTTCGAGGGCCATAGCAAGGCTATGATCGAGCCGCATCCGGCGTACGCAGCTGGTGACATGCCTGCTCGCAAGCTCGAGGCGTACGTGCGCCAGGGGATCAAAGCCGGCGCTCTCATGGAACCCTCTGCCGTGGCGGGGATGATTTACACCGTCGCCTCTCGCGGAGAGCATGTGCCGCTGCGACTGCCTCTGGGTCTCGTCGCGTGGAAGTTGGCCAAGTCGAAGTTTGAGGGACTCTTGGCTGATTTTGATGCAGTCAAAGAGTTGAGTGCCATGGGACAAGGGACATGACTGCCATGGCGCCGATTTTATTTCACAATAGCTTCCGAAGGAGAGAAAGAAAGTTTCAAGGCCAAACTCGCATCATCGTGTGACAAAGTACCCTCTTGTATCGATGCCCATCTTCTCTCGATAAGCAGGAATAGAGATAACTCAAGAAATATTGATTTCAACTTATATCCATGCTCGCTATAGTATGAAGTCGAAGACAAACAGATGACTAGAGCGCATGAAGGTAACATTTAATGACTGTCATTATAGCGGCGCTTCCTGAACGAGCCGAGAATTGTGTTATCGCATGCTCAGGATGCCTCGTGAGCACGCAGCTCCCAAAAATCAACGAATACTCGTTCGTCTGATGTGTTCTCAACATTTTGCATACCTTCATTCCCAGAATTGATTGATATCAAGCCAAAAGTGCTGAACGTCCGTTTCTAGAGGGGTAGATGGTCAGTTATCCTGGCCGGAGCCATGTTGGTTCTCAGTGTGATACGCACGTGAATGGAGTAAAACCCGACAACTACATTACCAGATGGTGTAACTTGGGTCCATGGTAGCCCCTCTCGAAGATTAGGAGGCGGGGGAAACAAACCCTCTCCCCCTCGGTTTGTGAGGATCTAAGCCGTCCATTAGCGCGGAAACGAGAGGATGGTGGTATTCCTCGAGCTCACCTTCAATCCACAAACATTGCTGTCAACTTCCTGAACCTCTACACTCTCAATTCGCTCACCGCCAGGGCCGTCAATGGATAATGTAGCTCGGAAGTCCTCAGACGGCTCAAAAGTCCGTGCCATGCCGTCCGGATATGGCCCCAGCCGTCCAACCGATCGGGACTCGCCATTACTGTAGATGAACTCGAACCCGGTAATACTGCTCACGTCAAAGATCCATACCACGATCTCAACAAGTTTTGAGAGATCTTCGCCGGCTGAGCCGCCAAATATGACTGTTGAAAAGGGTAAGGAAACATCCTTGTACCAGGTTGTCGGATAGTCATTGCCCGTTCCATCGAAAAGCAGGTGCTTGGCGGGAATGGCGGGACTCCAGAGACAGATGTTTCGAAAAGGGTATCCCCCTGTAGCCTGAATTTGAGTCGGAGAAGAGGCGGAGATGCTCAAAGAGACAAGTTTGAAGCCCTATGGACTGTTAGGACATGTGGCAGGGAGGGAAGACAGGAGTGATAGCCTTTACTCACATCGAACTCCCCCTTGATGGAGAAGATACTGTTGCCTCGGTCATCTGCTAAACACCATTTGGGGACATTTTTGTGCTCTCCAACCCAAGAGGATAGAGTGCCATCTCCCATCAGGACGGCGATGCCATTGATCCCTGTTTCATCAAGCGCAAGATGAAACCCCAGTGCAGCCAACCCTGGGGCATGCTGGGGTGATGGGGAGAGAAGGATGGCAGTCTCACAATGTGAGTTGATGTAGCCGAGACATATTTCTTGTCCACTATGGCATTGGAAGCGTATTCCCGAAAGGAAGATTCCGTTGTGAAGTCGAACGCGCGACACAAACAACTTCATCCCAGCCCCCGGCTCAATGTTGACCATGCGACGTCGGAGGGCCCTGCATCCTTCGGAAAACAAGTCCGTTGGGCCCTGTAAGCATCGGCTTGCCGTGAGCCATGGAACATGGTCCTGGTCCCCAGTCGCATCGAAGAAGCATTCCAGTGGATGGCCTGCACACGAGTCGAGCGATAAGTTGCGCAGCAGGCTCCGCATCAACAATGCAAGGCTCCAAATACGTCGCCGATTCACCAAGTTTGGGCAGCTATGCGCGGTCGCTTGGATGCCAAGGTACAGGCCCTTCCAGGACATGGGCTTCGTGCTCCAGGCTTCGAATATACAGTGGTATTCGCGCCCTTCTGAGAATCTGGATGCCCAGAATGTCTCGGGCAGTCCAGCACCGGCGACGGCGGGTGAAGAAAGCCTCAGAGCGCAAGCATCCTTTGATGAGAGTCCCCTGAGAAGTGATTGGAGGATTTCAGTCGGGAGGATTCGGAAAGGGTCATACTTTTGTGAGGCATCTGCCGGGCATACATTGCCCTCTTGGCCAAGTTCGTTGTCGTCCCCGTCAGGATCATCCGTGATACGCATGAGGTGACGAATAACAGGGGCGTTCATAGGGTCAAATCGAAAGCCACAAGACGGGTCTGCCGTCCAAAATCGAGGAGCCAGCATGAGCGTCGATCCCGACATTTCATACTGCGCCGCGCCGCCGTACTCATGACCCCAATCTAGAAGACCGTCGGGGCTAGTATGCATGGACAAGCAGGCATGAAACAGATCTCGAAATGATGGCTGGAACAATGTGGTCATAAGCTGCCAGCAGGCTGCGTGGAATCCGAAGCCCCAAAACGGACGCGGGTCATATCGAGGGTTCGGGTGTATGAAGTTTTTGAAGGATATTTTCGACAGGTCGATATCAATGATGTCTGCGGGATGCGAGCTTGGGTCATCGTATCGACTGCCAGAATCTGTCGGAGCTCTGTTCTCAAATTGATCGCAGATGCCAATTCCTGAGAGGCGCACCTCGTCCCAACGGTCATCTTCGGTGTAAACTAGAGTAAAGTGAGACCAGGTCTTGTGTGGAGGGGAGGGTGAGGTGAGGCCTATTACCTGCTCGAAATTCTCGTACCCATACTTCTGCGCTGGCATGATCGAAGGGGGCTCCGCAAAGCGCACAAAACGACGGCATGCTGACGGCGGTGCAGAACGAGGAGCATGAGCTGGATGCTTGTGCAATGGCGATGCAAAGGTGAATTGGCACTTGGTGAAGGGAGTTGTTCCAAGCGACATACATGTGACGGGGAAGTTGAGGGTTGCAACTTGCGCCCCAAAGGCGGCTTGTGTAATATCACATGGCGCGTGCGTTGGCAGTTCGCCTTCAAGTGGAAGAGCAGCAACCGCTGCGGAACTCAACCCTGCAACCATCCGCCAGTGAAGAAGATGAAACGACCTCCGGTAGTGGTCACTGGTCACTGGCCCGTAGGGGACTGCTCACCTATCAAATGCAAAGCCCCGGGCTTGGAGGGACAAGACAGCACTTGGCATGCTGCAGACAGCCAACTCAGACGCTACCTTGGGAATCTTCCGTATGTCGAGGGAAGGAGGTGGGGGGCCCATAGTAGTTGGGAAGTTGGTGCAGTTCTACTCCTACGACGGGAGACATGGAACGTTGGCCATGATGACCAATGAGCCTCTACGATTGGACCGTCAGTGTCGGACAGTTGAAGACATCCTGTATGACATTAGGAGCAGGGCAAGGTAGTACCAGGGCTCTGCCATTCATGCCTCCTCGGTTCTATGTTTTTGTTTTGGTTATCTTGTAGTCTTTCGAATTCTTACGTTGTTACCATGTTATGAGAGCGAAAGGTTTGCTTCAAGCGAAATGGCCTTTAATTATGTCGATGGGAGCCATCAGATGAGGTCATTAAGCCAAACATCAATCTGTTATTTTACGAGACTGGAAAGAATCAATTATCGGACGGATTGAGAATGTAAAGAGAACGTGAAGAATGGAATGCTTTGGCAATCGAGACATTAACTCAACCCGCGCTTGAAGCACTAAGACAAAGTCACCTTCCCAACCCAAACCCGCGCAGGCACATGCACCACTACTGAGAGTAACTCGGCGGGTGCGGGTCAATCGTACAGTAAGAGGACCTGAGAAAACACAGCACCTCGAATACAGCTTTGGCAATCTCGATGCCCTTCTTCTTCCATTCCGACTCTGACCATAGGCTCTTCAGCATGTTGTCCTGAATGACCGTCACGATAAACCGTACGTGGTGATCCTCGGTGGACCAGTTCGTCTTGTCGGGATGGTATACAAGGAACTTTTGCGAGCGCGAGTTGATGGCATCCTTGGACGCCTGTGCTGTCCGCGTCTTGTCCGGCTCAGCCGCGTTCGGCGTCTTGATGAGGGAGTCGCCGTAGAACTCCGCCCAGGAGCCGCGGACCCAGCCGCTGTTCAGCCACTCGTGGAACTTGGCGCTGTCTTTAAAGGGGAGCAGCTCGAGGATGAGGCGTTCGTGCTGGCTAGAGAGCAGCGTCGGGGCGGAGGGACCTGCGCCCAGGGAGGGCAGGTTGGCTGACATGGGGGAAACGGAGGGAGGAGCGCCCATGACGAAGTTCGGGGTATGGCTTAGTTGGAGGGTTTCGGTGGATTTAAGGAGTTGATATCTCATGTAGGAAGACTTGCGAGGGCGGGGAATGCACATTGGACTTTCAGAACAACAGAAAGCTCATTGTTATTTGCTCCCGACGACACTCAGGAGTCTACATGTTGCGAGCTGGGATGATCAGAGGTACATTTTATAGACGTTCGCCTGCCCTTGGCTCGTCTCGACGGTCACTCTACACAATCTGGCTGCCTGTTAGGCTCCTGTAGATGATTGGTTGCAAGCAAGAGTAGCCACCCTCTAGGCTGAGCATTAATCCGTTTAAGGCCGCTGAACACGAGGGAGCGAATCAGCGCCATGCAGCCTACGAAACCGTGACGCGTCACAGCGCCAGAGTACGTTGGCACTTCCTAGATGCATGTTAGCTCCGTTTGTAGCCAGGAGAATCGCTTTGCTGGCTGAAAAATGACGTTATCGGAGACAGCATGCATGTGAGCAGATATGGCATGGTAAAATGAAGTTCTCGATGCAAGTGACTGAATCTACATGGAGTCAATTGCTGCGTTGCATGAACCACCAATTGAAAGGCTGCGTCGCCCGAGTTTGTGCACATTTAGGTTGACATGGCGGGAGAGAGCTTTACGCGTGAATATTCCAGGAATATTGTTGAGAAATTGGCTTCATGGTACAGCGAGGTCAATTAAGCCTCTCTCGGCTTAGTCGAGCGACTTACTAGTCAATGTGAATAGAAGATGTTTAAAAAAAAACCCCCCGAGGAATTGATGGTATGACTAGGGATTGGTACAGAATACAGAGTATAGGTGCTACCAAACTATTAATCCATTCGACAATGCGGATACGATGGCCTTTGTCGACAGATAAGTAGCAAGAACCTGTTCCCTCTGTCGTCTTCTATTCTTCTTATAGCATCTATGTTGTACTTGTAGCTAAAATGTCCATTCACGTCATAAGCTAGTCACTGCAAATTGACCAACATTCTCAGGCACCATGTGGTGCGTGAACTCCAGCCTCCTTGCAGCAGACGTTTCTTATTCACGAAGCAATTCCTAACCAGGCATTCATCTGGCATTACAACGCAGCTGCTTTAAGCCCGCTGAGTACTACGGTTGAGTATGACCACTACCACTGCCGCCATCTAGTAGATGCCCGGCAGAATCCTCCACTTTACAGTACTCTTGTACTTGTCCCAGTCCTTGCCATACTTCTCCGCGCACGCAGCATCATGACTACTCTTAGAGTATTCCATCGATTACTTAAGGAACCAAAAAAACTCCAGTACCCAAGCGGCCCCTTGAGACGCCCGCGCTCAGTTGGGTATTGTATATAGAAAGGGCATATACTCTTCGGCGAGATCCGAGTCCTCTGGCTTAGGGAATCCTAGGCCGCCAAAGTCAATGCTCATATTCTAGTAGCCTGTCTTAGAATCGTTGAGCTTCTCAGAGTAGCGATACAAGGGCGGCAGAGGCTCCAGCTTTTCCCGCAGGATCCATGTGCGGAAGTGCCAGATGGCGTTCTTGGTCTGATAGCTCATGTGCTTCCTGGTGCTGACACTAAAGATCTGGTCCAGCTCCTCAAGCGTGAGGGCCTTGGTCTCGGGCACGAACCAGAGGATGAGGAACCAGAGAATGGCGCACCACCCGGCGTACCACCCGAACGCACCCTGGACGGTAAAAGCGCTCTGGAGATGCGGCCAGGTGAAGGAGATGACAAAGTTGAAGCACCACGTCGTCGCCGTGGCCCAGGACATGCCCACATCGCGGACGTGAACGGGGAACGCCTCGGCCGAATAGGTAAAGGGTACCGGGCCTTCACCAGGCGAGTAGAAGACTTCGAAGAGGTACATGCCTGTCGTGACCATGGCTATGCGCGCCGTGCTGGTCTTGGGGATAAAGAATGACATCCCTGTCCACAGCAAGGTGAGTGACAAGAACGGAAAGGTGAAGAGCAGGAGGTTTCGCCTGCCCCAGCGATCGATAGTGAAGAGGGCCGGAATGGCAAACACCCAGTTCAAGATGCCAGTGCCCATGGACGCAAGGAGGGCAGAGTTCAAGGAGTAGTTTGACTCAACGAAAATGGTCGTGCTGTAGTAGGCGATGATGTTGACTGTTGCACCAACAGTTAGCCGATTGCTGCTCTCGACTACACTTGAGACAGCGGTGCCACAAACCTCCGCAGAACTGTTGACCAAACATGACGATCCAGGTAGCAAGTGTTGCGCGTCGGTTACGCGGTACGGTAAAGAGCTCGGCGAACTTGGTAAAGAGGTTCTTGCCCTTGTTGGCCTCGCGCTCGAGCTCAACACCGACGTATGTATAGTACGTATCCCGGGCAGCTTGTACGTTGGTGTAACGAAGGCGCTGGAAGGATCGGAAAGCCTTGTTGACCCTGTTGTGCTGGATGTACCATCTGCATCATCATTAGCATTTCGCTGTACGAAGCATCTTCGGGTGCTATGTACCTGGGAGACTCGGGGCAAAAGTACACCTGGATACAGACAATGACCGGCAAGACGACGGTGCTTCCGAGCATCAGTCGCCAGCCCAAGCTCGGAGGAATGCCCGTTGAAGGACCAAAGGCGACACCCATGATGTTGCCAAGCATGATACCGAAGGCAGTCCACATTTGCCATTCTAATCCCGTCAGCAGCTATTCACATCCCTGGATTTGTCCTCTTGGGGGGCAAAGGGGCAACCCACGCATGACGAGGGCTCCTCTTATCGGAGCCGGCGCGCACTCAGCAGCGTAGACGGGGACGGTAGATGACTTGGGCCCGATACCAAAGCCGAGGACAAAGCGAGCAATGAACAAGTTCACCCAAGAGTTGGCCACGGCCTCCCATATAGAGGCCACGGCGGCGATGAAGCACGACACAAAAATGGTTCCCCGACGGCCGAGGACCTTGTTGAGCGGCTCTGTCAGCCAGCAGCCGATGACTGCGCAGCACAGATACGGAGCGCCGACGATGAGGCCTGTCAAGCTGTTCTGCATGTTCTTGTCGAACCTGGTGACGCTGGGGCCTGCGACGTTGAGTTCCTCCAGGTAAAACGCCTGGGCACCGTTGTTGACTGTCTCGTCCATGCCCTGGACGGCGGCGGCCATCGAACACATGACGCACAGCCAGTACAGCGTAAAGGGGTGGCTCCAGCGGTGCGTCGTCTCCCGCTCGAGGATGTGCTTGTCGTCGGGGCTCAGCTCCGGCATGGCAGCGGTCAGCTCGGGGTTCTGGGCCACAAGCGCGCCCTTGCGGAAGTCCTCGATGTAGTCCGTGAGGTCGAATCTGTGGCAGAAGGCGTCGACGTCGTCCATGAGCTGCTTCTTCGTGCGCGTCTTGAGGGGGTTCTGCAGGATGGCCGAGAGGTTCTCCATGTTGCCGAAGGAGCTGTGCCGACGATGCGCATGCTCGACTTTTTCGGCGTCGCGAGCATCGTCGCGAGAGTCGTCGCTGACTTTCTCCATGGTGTTGAGATGTGCCGTCGAGCTCGGTTAGAGAAGATGGGGCATTCAAGAGGTGGGTGATCTGGTGAGCGCGATATTAACGGCTGCTTCGATGAGTTGCCCCTGAATATCCCAGTTGATGGGACTCTTTCCAGTCCGAATCCAAGTGAAGGATGTACACAGCGGAAGAAGTTTATTGGTCGGTAGGTGTGCATATAGTAGGACACACTGGTTTAGGAGACTCCAGGACGTTTCACAAGCTGCAAAGGGCAAGAACAAAAGAGTATCAAACGGCGAAACATTGATGGGTGGCCCGCAGTTATAAGTTACAACATGGCGGCCATCTGCACACCACCATCCCTGGGATTGCAGCGTGATGCATTGCACATGGGACGCCATCCACATAGCTCCCCGCATCTCCACCATGACGATACTCAGCGCCGTCATGGATTCACCGAACGATCTGGAGAAGAAGGCTGACGCCCTACAGCTAGTACGGGTACCAGGCCGGCAGGCAGCGACGATTGTTGGACGTGAATTGGTGGGTTGGCTGGGCTGATGGCAGCACTGTGTGCTTCGTAAGTCGAGCTGGAGACACAGCGGGAGTCTTGCTAGTGGCGATATGGTATTTCCGTGTACCTGTGGGCTTTTGTACTAGCTCAAGCGGCGCTACGAGTCCGCGGACGTGGTTCTACAGTTTGTTCGTGACTTACACTGCGTTCTGGTCGGCTCTGGACACAGATTCGCTTTCTGATTCAGGCGACCAAGTATAATCTGCTGTCTTTCAGTTCAGATAACACTGCTGCGGGCGTCTATCTGGTCCCGAATATACGTCGTCGACGCCTCATTAATGCGAATCCCGTGATGACGTTGAGCCGACTTGACGCTGTAGGGGGTGGTGTGTAAGTGGTGTGTAAGTGATGTGTAAGTGGTGTGCAGCGGCGTCTCGCCTCAACAGGACAGCCCCGAACGTGCGCCGTGGAGGCCGCGCCGTGAAGGCCACGCCGGGAGGAGGAAAGGTTCAACCCACCTGAATATTTATGAGCTACTTCGTTGATGGCAGGTAGGCTGGTATCAGCAGGCATCTCGGTGGTCGTCAACTTGTGATGTGTGGTGGAGATGGTGATGTAATTGCCGTCGGTGGCTTGCCTGGCGCCGTGCTGGTTGCAGCAGCCGACCTATCCGAACCTTGGGCGGTTCGGGTTCTCGCGACTACGAAACGCGCTTGGGTGGCGGCGGTCATATTCCCGGAGCAACCTCCGACGACATGCATCCGATCGTACAGAGGCCAGAGCGGCTCGACGTCTGTCATGTTGAGGAACGGCAGTACAGGCTACTGCGTAACTATGGTCTAGCGAGCGAGGTGAATGGAGGCTGGACACAGCAGCAACGCGTTGTACAATCCGGGATATGGATATTTAGGCACCAAGGTAGCAGGACAGCGGATCGGCAAGAATGGTGCTGACAAGCGTAACGCACTTCGAGCGACATCGACAATAAGCTCGCGTGGTTGGGCGTACAGTAAGTGCTCCCACTGTGGTCGATCTCACCGTGCCTCAGGTGCGTTCCGGCACCGTCCATCAACTGTCAGAGAATAACCGTTGATTCACGTCAGCTGAGGCGCTCAGTTACCTATAAAATGGCCTTATCCATGGCAATTAGAGGTGGAGATTTTCCACATCCGGCGCGGAACGACCGGACGACAATGACGAGTACCTACTGATCTGCGGATGTGCGTTCCCCGTGCTCCATGCGTGTACTTGCACACAACGCATGCAACGGCACGGCAAACCGTCAAGTACTGCAAGGCTAGATGCTGGATTGCGAGGTATGTCGCTCATCGAGGCCTGGTGTAAGTCGTCCCTGGCATCTGTACAACTGTGCGAAATACAATCTGCCAGCTTGGCTCGGATCTGCACCCCGGAGTACTTCGTACTACTGGGCCACTGTGGGGGTGCCGATTGTGACTTCCCCAGATGCGGGGAGAGGATCATTCTGGGAGTCCCACATCAATAGGTACCATGAGAACTTCCAACTTACATCTGCCACGCTTTATCTGTCCCGACGAAAGTTTTGAAGCCTTCTTCAATCGCCGTTATCAAGGTTTACCCCCATTCGCTTACAGTTTACGGGATGACTCGTATGATAATGGCGGTGATTGGAGCATTAGGTTCGGCGTGTACTCCGAAGCTCTCTGGCATGCTTGTGCGGAATTTACTTCCAACGGAACCGTAATGGCGGTCTTGATTGTCGCGAGGTGGACCTGCCTAAACTGGCAATGTCGCGACCTGGTAGCTTGTAGTTGGTGAGCCTGGGGCAATGTTGCCGACGAGTTGTCAAGGATTCTACCTTCGCACGAGATATGGACAATTAATAGCGGCATCTCCATCACAGTGCTTGGTGAAAATTCATCATTGCTCGGAGGCGCCGGGCGGCCCAGCTTCCAGAAGCTCTCAATACGCCTCCTCCGTGTGGCGTCTCAGTTAACAACGTTCTCTCCGGTGTCAGTATCGGGTATCGCTGATCTGCACGATGATGGCGCCTGTGTGCAGACTGTTGACCTGGTGGTGTCGTCGGATGAGACGGCACCAACGCCCTGACCTAGCGCCAGCAACCGTTGTTCTTATTCGCATGCCCCATGGCCACAGCGTCATCTCCCGCCATCGGTGATGGCCCAGTGGCCTTCGCAATTGGTTCCTCGCTGTTGCGGGTTGTTGTTGCCCGAGACTGGCAGCCAGGCTTCAATTCCTCGCTGTGGTGATATTTGCTCCACCCACTGATTGCGGCGTTGGAGCAGTTGAAATGCCGCCTCTTTTCGCCACAAGCACAACTGACCAGTATCGGAGACTGACGTCAAGTCGGGGTAGCCGACGAGACCTGCCATACATGAATAGATTACTTAGTAGTGTGATAAAGTGAAGCCCAACTTGTCTTGAATGAGATTTCATGTAGCCCTTGGCAGTTCTCAGCCCGTGTTGCAAACGCTGCTGGCGGGTTGATAGGCGCTATTGGTTGCGTGTGTTGACTTACAAAAGCACCCCTTCCTGCGTCCACCTCACACTTCAGTCGGCAGGGGAAATTCAACACTCGAAAGATGGCTTGCGTTGCAAAACGCGGTATTTCTGAAGATAGGTAAATTCAGGATGCAAAATAGAAAGAAGCTCAATTCGTGGAAGTTATGCTTGCCCTATTCGTTTAAGGCAATGCACAAGAGCCACAGGTCCATCACAGGTGGAAATGGGCGACTAGTAGATGAAATGATGTACAGGATTTCTAATCTTCCCTTTCTCCGGTTGAACAGTATTGAATCCATAAGAACGTAAAGTGACTTCGCCTTGACCAAAGGGATGCGTGACTGGTCCGTAGAGGTGACGAGAGCATAGCCAAACCGCATCAGGAAACGTACAAGCTCATCCTATCATGGGCTTGTATTCACACTCATCTCCTCTTCCCCACTGCCGCTTCTTCGCGTTGAGGCCATGGCCCTGAGTCTCAGAAACTCGGACTCCGCAGAGACTGTGCGAAACACAGAGGTCGACGAAGGCATGTCATGCAGAGAAATACCTGCCGTGGCCAAATCCGCATGCTCCGTTGGACTTGTATCCACGTCCGCAGGTTGAGTGTGCTGAGACTCATCTGCAAAGTTCTTCTCCCGTATCCATGGGAGAAAGTTGTAATATCCGCCGCAAGCGATAACCCCAAGCCACAACACGAGCTCCGACCCGTAAATGACCATGCCTAGGATGTCCAGTTTCGGCTGAAAGAACACTGACAACAGAGAGAATAGATCCCCAGCTGCATCGATGCTAACAAAAATGAAAGAGATGCCTCGCACGGTTCGATGTACCCAAATATCCCAGTAATGTCGGAGGACGCCGGCGGCAAGGAGGACCGCAGAGATCACTGCCATGAGTGTCATTGGCCACTCAACTTGGCGAGATTTTAGAATCCGAAGACCTATGATCAATGCCGCCTGGATACCTCCCATAACGGCCGCGATTGGTGCGGCAGCCAGTAGAGACCGCGCTACAGTCCATTTCTAATGATGTGTTAGCAGAGGCACCGCGCCAAACGCTATACGGAAGAAGACAATCGTACTTTCTGATAGTAGCAACATTGTACCCAGGTCGTCAAGCTGAGAAAGGAGAGGATCTGGGGCTGTATACGGAGCGCAATATTGAACTCTTCGACAATATTATACACGCCGAGCGGGACACCCGCCCAGGCCCAGAGCATCATCATCGATGGCTGAAGGCCGACAGCATGGTGTCGACGGTAGTTGACCACGATTTGCGGAATCAGCTGCGCCGAGTGTGAGTCTCAGTCAGTTGTTGACTGCGAGGAACGGCACGAACGCACCTGGACCGACCAACAAACCTGCGGCAGATGAGCTTCTCGAAATGCCATGTGTGGTTGGGGGAAGCTGTATCATACCGCTCCAAGAATGCCCAGCGCGTTGGCTGCGCCGGGCACATCCATTTCATCAGGTATCAGGTGAGTGTCGAAATAGGCTCAAACTAAAAGTATGCCAAATATCAAGTCGGCATGAGGTACCCGGGAGAGTATTGTTGGGCTTGAGTTGTTTTTTTATTTTAGATTCTCAATGGCGGTCCATGTTTGATCGCAATGTTTGAAAGCAATGCTCCACAACAACGGAGGCCCACCAGCCACACTGGTCAATGAAGGCTAGCCATTTCGGGGCCATTAAGTTGCCTACTCGTACGTCTTATATTTGCTCTCTTGGCCTAGAACACGTATGCAGGTCCTGGCCATGGGGAACAGAATCTGTACGCAATTCTAGGTGTCCAAGCTGCCCGAACACAGCTCGCGGTTTGGCCATCGACGTTTATCGTCCAGGCCCCGCACAGGTCCAGGGCCACTCGCTCCAGCGTCTCCCCTGCATCTTGTACGAATGCATGTGCAGGCCGCGGTGCTAGGCAGTTCTTTCCGGGTGACATCGTTCACCTGTCATGACGCACACTATGAGGGGTTTATATCCTGGTCTCTCTAATCACAAATGGGAATTCGCAATAAAAGATCCGATGCCGTCCGACATAGCTGCAGCAAACTGGTTGCAGACTATTGCAGTTGGTTGGCTTAGTTGGCTCAGAAAACATATTTTCTATGGCCTTCCGCCCGGTACCCCTTTCCTCTTCTTATCGCTCATCTTAAGCCCCGAATACCATCATCCTGTCCTCAACGGGCTCGAACTTCTCGGTGATTCGCGGTCCTGCGGGCTTTCCAAACACCATCTGAGCCTTCAAGCCTCATTCAGCTGGGATGTTCCACTGTTTTGGCCACCGCGGAATGGACCATTGGATTATAATGCTGCAGGTTGACCCCGAGACCCTCTGCAGTTAGCATTGTCCAAACAGCATGTTGAAGCATCCCGCTTGCATGCTCTGACCCTGTAGTGCTAAAGTTAGGAATTCACACGTTCTGATTTGCCGTAATATGTTTTATGTCATGGAGGCGACTAGCAGCGCCGCTTACATTGGGGAATCTTGTCTTTCACGATGGGCATTTCTCCCTCCACTGCCTTTAGCGCGTCTACACTCTCGTAGAACAAGATCTGGACACATATATATGTCAATATAGGCATAGTGAGGGCTTTGACGAGATTGATAGTTCCGTACGCCGCGAAGAACATCCTCATGCGCGGCTTGAAGACCGTTTCGAAGACAGGCGGCGCAACACTGGCTTTGGCAACTTCGTGGGCTATATCCCAGAACTTCTTGTGCTCATCCTTCAGAAGTACCACAGCCCGACTAGACTGGCAGTTGAATAATGTGGGCGAGTGGAGGATGGCGTCACGGACAATGTCCTGGATGCGCGCATCGGGGATCTCGACATCATCTGAGAGCACGTGAAGCGAACCTCGATTTTTGATGGCATCGCCGACGGTGAGCATGGATCTCGACATGGTGAACCTCGGGTGGGTGGAACATTTTGAAGTTTTTGTACCTAAAAGTAAGTGATCTTGTTGATGAAGCAAGAGTCTGGAAGAAGTCGGGTAGGGCGCGTTGAGAATAGAGCGCGAGTCGACGCAGAAGAGAAATATGAAAACAATTAGAGGAGCAGAAAGGCTAAGAAAAAGAATATGTATTAATATGGCAGCTACAAAACATTTGCTAGCCATCTTGTCGGGATTCGGGGCTTAGGACACCGACAAGTCGACACGGCCGAGCAGAAGGGATGGATTGGTGCCTAGTCCTTCCCCGCCCAAAAGTGTGACTCAACCTGCTTGTTGGTCATACGCATCTACATACCTAGGTACATTCACCGAGAGCACTACTAACGAATTAGGGGAACTTGTGATGTGGGAACTGAATTACGGTTGAAGATTCTGCTTGTGCAGTTAGAGTCAGTGCAGCCCGTACTGCAGAGGCCTATTAATGACATGTCCAATCGAGGGGTTTTCCTTCTTTATTTTTATCTGACAGCTACATGCTGAGCTTCGAGAGGTCCCGTCCCATGTAACTGGCTTGACGTGAAGATTGCTAACTTGGTAGGTGTCTCTGTCTTGCATGTAGATGTCAACACCCATGGAGATACGTACGCCTTGGTATCCCGCGACTTGTTCTTTGAAGTCTATCTTGATGACTGCGTCGTTCTTGGCATCTCTGCGAGAGTTTGTTGCTAAAATTCGATGTAGAATTCCTTAATAAGCGTGCGGCTAGACATAAGCTCCCGAGGCAATATATTCGGGTTCTCCGTGAGGTCGTACCCGTCCTCATCGGGAGGAGGATTCAGTCTGGGTGTCATGGTTGGTTGATGAAGTAATTAAAGTTGCTTAAGAGCTTAGAGAGATAGAGTAGATGAGAGCAGATGAGATGATATGAGTCCGGGGCAAGATGTTGAGCAATATGTAGTCCTGCATCATCCTTCCATTCAACATAAATAATACACTATAATAATCCCAAACGATTGCTATTCCTCTCTTTGATCTCGCGCAGTCACCTGCGGCTATGGCTTGGACGGCGACCGCTCCTAGGGATATATCACCTGCTTCTACAGCAAACAAGCACTGACAGTGTATACTAGCAGTTGGCTATGTATGCCACACAAACAAAAATACATATACTAGTAGAGCCCCCTTGCCTGGCCATGTTTGAGTGAAGATGTTGAATTCCGTGGAAGTCCGCGGCCGGATCCGACTCACCAGCGGGGCCCAGGGAGTTTCTAGGGAGGTAATAATATTGATTCTAGGTATGTTAATGGACATGACACCGCCTGACGAAACAAACATGGCCGTCATGGTACTGGGTGCAAACTGGCTTTCTTATCATTACCAGTGCTTAAGGTAGTTTTATCCAGAATTGGAGTGTGATTGGTGTGACCCAACGAGTTGGCCGTTTGTTCAACCAAGTTCAGCGCGCATCACGTAAGCCAATAAGTTCACTCTCACCTATAAACAGCCCCGTGCATCAATCCAGACCTCTCTGATTCTTCTTTGAGCCTCACCAAATTACCTCAGGACAACACTGGTACTTTCGCCATCTGCCCATCATGTCTCATCCGGTTTACATGGTGAGGGAATTCCACGGATTGCCGGCTCCTCCAGGCACCGCCGTGCCCACTCCCGCCGAGCTGCTGGAACTCTGCACAGAAGTGCATCCCAGAGGCTTCAATGTTGGCCTTGCCTATCCGCCGGAAGCACCCGTCTTCTGGATCAAGTACCCCCAAGTTATCTGGAACGAGCTGGCGGCGCAAAACATGGCGCACGAGGGGCTGCGGCGCCTCCAGTCGCCCGTCAGAGCCCCTGCCATCTATTACGCCTGCGAGATTAGCTTTGGCCAGAGCTTCGACTCTTTTGCAGTCATGGAGTTTGTCCCCGGCAAGACTGCCGAGGAGCGGCTGCAAGGCGCGAAGGACTCAAAGGCAAAGGATGCGATCGACTCACTCATCGCCCTTGCTCTCTCCGAACTCCAGCGCATCCCCGTGCCCCCCGGCTCTCGCCCAGCAGCTATAAACGGGGGGAAGATACGGCATATATTTTTCGATATGGAACAGGCTCCTTGCCACTACCAGACCGTGGCACAGCTAGAGGACCACCTAAACTTTGTACGGCTAGATTGAATCTACATAGAACGCTGCTAACCTCCTATCCAGTTTCTTACCCTCGCGAGACGCAAGGACCGCATCAAGGACCTTACCCGTGAACCTATGGTCTTTTGTTACTCCGACATATGGCTGGGTAATTTTGTGATCGATGACGACGGTCGCATTACCGTAATAGACTTCTCCGAGGCAAGCATTCTGCCGTCTAGCTTCTCCACGTATGCTATTGCGTGGAGGCAGCCCAGGATCGAGCGTAACATCAGCCACCTAGTGGTCACACCGACGACTGATGGTGTTGACAACACCTCCGCCTTATTAGCAGCCACTGCCCCAATGGTCATGAGTTCGAGCTCGTTTACGAAGGCGGGACGCCAACTATTTGGCCAAGAGCTGAAGAAGAATGAGGACGACACGTTCTACAAGTTGCTTACGGATGCCCAGGGTCGTCCTATCATGAAAAGTAACCCAACGCCTTGCGACTCGAGCTCAGACGACGAAAGCAATGATATTTCTTGAAGAAACCTCTCCGGAATCCCCCGTCTTGACGACGTACTGGTGCATGAGCCTGGCCTCCCGCAGGCTCCGTTCCCAAACTCGGGCGGATCATCTTGCTCCTTGGAGCCGTCCAGATTACTCCGCTCAGCCTGAAGCTCGAAGTTGCGCTTGGACGAAGAGGTACAAGGAGACAGGTTCCACGCCCGTGTTGGGATGGACATGAATCAAGACGCAGTCGGTGTGATATTGTTGGCAATTCTGGCACTTGGGTCTTACCTCACTACACTTGCAGTCGCAACCATTGCAATTGTAACCTTGGTTCCATACGTTACGGTCGCGATTGTAGCCTCTGAGAGACAAATACTCCCCTTTCCTGGCGAGCTCTGCATTGCTAGCTAAACTAGGACTTTTTGTGGCACGCGGTACGTTGTCGTTGGGCGTGACCTCGAGGGAAAAACGCCAAATATATCAGCTCATACTGTTCGCGTGCTATCCTCAGACAATAGCGCTTCGTAGTGGCAGAGCAGCTGTACGCGTCGTCAATTATACTGAATGTTACTTGTAAGTGGATGGGCAGTCAGCCTTATGGCGCCGCCGCTTCCTTTGTTGAATACTGACCCCGCCCCGGATTTCCGTCACGAGTCCACGACCACGTCAGAGGCTGTGCGACCAACGGGCCATCTTCAATAACATCCTGAGAACACAGTCTACTGATACAGAACTAGTAGCGTTATACTGTGTATGCCGGCGACAATGGCAGCAATAACACACTTTACCTGAAGTCCTTCTTTCTTCACCAAGGCCACCACCCTAAGAACTAGCGGCGGTTAAGCCCAACGTGCGTTGTATCGCAATATTCCGCCGGACGGACCCTGAGCAGCGACTCTGCTAACCATCTACTCTTTGCTCTGTGGCAACTGTGACAGTGTGAATGCAAATGGACTGGGTAAAATCCTCTTCGGAGCAGAGCAAGGCGCACCTCAGCCTTACGCCACCGAGCAAGCCCAACACCAAGCAGCCGGATCATCATGACGTTTTGCTGGCTGTTTCGCTCGCATGCACCGCGAATGCAGCCTCTTAAATGAGAGCAATTCCTCCTGCCATCAGGCGACGCTTCACGCTCCGTTACACCTTTTTAATGGTCCTATCGACAAAAGCACACGTTGACCAAGATGAGCGACAAATTTGCCCAGCTTCGGCAACAAATCACGTCTGGCGATGTGCTCCTACCAGGCGATGCAGGTTACAAGGAAAGCTTGAAGCGATGGAGCGAAGGCGCTGAGAAGCCAGCGGTGCGTTAAGACCTATGCAGTGATCCCTTTGAGTTGCTTCTCCCCAGTTCCCTGCCAAGGGGTGCAGAATGAGCGCTGATTACCAGCATCTTCAGGCCGTCGTGGTACGGGCGACGAGCCCCGAAGAGGTGTCGACTGCGGTTCGGTTTGCAACAGCCAACAAGATCCCGCTGACGGCTCACGGCGGTGGACATTCGACAAGCGGCGCTTCATCATCCGATGGCGGGATGGTGATAGACCTGGCCCGCATGCGAAAGGTCAGCGTGGACAAGGCAGCTGGAACGGTAACCTACGACGGCGGGTGCGTGTTTGGGGACGTCGACAATGCGCTTGCTACCCTTGGGCTGGCCACTGTCGGAGGGCTCTACAACCAAACAGGCGTAGGCGGACTGGTTCTCGGAGGCGGCCATGGCTTCTTGACTGCACGTCACGGTCTGGCCATTGACAACCTCATCTCAGTCACGATGGTTCTGGCGGACGGGTCCATCGTCGAGGTGTCCGAGACCGAGAAGCCTGATCTGTTCTGGGGGGTGCGAGGAGCAGGAGCCCAGCTCGGCATCGTTACACGATTCACGTCGCGGGCATATCCGCAAGGCGATGTCTGGGGCGGGCCCCTGATGTTCGGATTGGACAAGGTGCCAGAGATTGTGGCTTTTGCAAACGAGTTCCACAACCGCAAAGCGGCTGATCACAACCTCATTATCGCATTCGGATGTGCACCAGAGGAGTACACAACGCCGGTCGCCATTGTGGGCGTCTTCTACAACGGCCCTGCAAAAGAGGGGGAGCAATTCTTCGCACCCTTGCTGGCGCTTGGCCCCCTTGCCAATTTGACTGGCACGATGCCGTACCCGACGACCAATACGCTCTTCAACCCAAGATTTGAAGGACCGGGACGCAGGCTGATGGGCTCCTGCAGCGTGGTGATGCCGCTCAACGCCGAGTTCATTGCAGAGGCCGGGCGCCGGTTCTTGGACTTCATCATCTCTCACAGCGGCATGGAAAAGTCTGTCCTCGTCTTCGAATTCTTCCCCACAGCGGCCATTCGGGCCACGCCGCATGATGCAACCGTGTTTGCCAGCCGTGGCGAGCACTACCTGGCTGTGATGGTCCTCATGTACGACGACGCATCTCATGAGGCTGAAGTCCATACCTTCAAGCGCCACCTATCCCATTATATCCAGACCACTTGCGGCCACCACGGCAGGCGGGCCGCGGGTGATCCCGCCCCCTTTTATGTTAACCTCGAACACGAGTCCCTGAAGCCCGAAGAGGCTTTCGGTAACCATGTCGAACAGCTGCGAAAGCTCAAGCACAAGTATGACCCTGAGAATGTCTTCCACAAATGGCATGGCGTGATGGTGGACAACAAAGGTTAATGGACCTTTACCCTGGATTGTTGTACTCGTATTGCATGGGTCTGGTACAAATTGATTGGAAGTGACGATCCTGCCAAAGTCAAGGAGGAAAAGCAAAAGGAATGGGAAGGAGCTATGGGAAGGAGTTTTGCATTTTGGAAGGCTGGCTATATCAAGGAAAGCTTGGCCAGTCCACCAGGAAGCTGAAGGCGTGCGACCGACCTAGGCGATCATATCCCAGATCCTGACATTCATGTGAGTATATTAAACCAGATCGATTTTGACACACAATTTGTAAGTCAAGTGAGAGTAGTTATGTAGTCCAAATGTGGTCTATACTGACTGAATGGGCGACTCATCTGTTGCTGCTGTGAGCTTATCTGTACAAGGAGCAGCAGAATGGCCTCCGTCAAGCCTCAATGCGTTGCATTATACAAATTTACTGGCCTTGTTCGCAAACTCCAGAGAACAGTTGACCCAAGAACGTGATTTTCCTGGCCATTACATACCGGCCTTGCAGACGCTGGCGGCCGTGACAGAAAATGCATACGCTCGATTAGGAAAACGTGCCACCATCACGGGAGACAAAGACAGGACACCAGCTCGTTCGTACTTATTCAACATACGCAACACACTTGATCTCCACCAGAATCTCCTCCCGTGGTAACGCCCGCACTTCCACCGTCGTCCGGGCCGGGGCCGTTGCCCGATCCGGCCAAACCCGATTCCACTCTGCGTTCATGCCCGCATAGTCACGCGACATATTGGTGAGAAAGACGGTCGCATCGACTACGTTCTTGATCCCCGCCTGCCCACTTGTCGCGCCCTGGATGATGGCGTCGATGTTGGACAGCACCGCGGCGGTCTGCAGTCGGATATCGAGGGTTGTGACGGACGAATTGCCGGGCTCATCGACTCTCGTGTCTGCGCCGACGAATGTGCCGTCGGCACGGCGCGATGATGTACCCGAGACGTAGATGTAGGATCCTGTTCCATGTCCGGCTGGGATGATGCGGGCATGGGGGTAGTTTGCAAGGCCTTGCGCTTGTGTTGTGGGACGAAAGTAGGGCGTGCCGTTTGGGGCTCCTTGTCCTGCCATGCCGAGCTAAGTTCACAAGGATAGGGACGTGCAACGTGAATATTGTGAGAATAATCGGATGGAGTCAATGAGATGAAAGAATGTAGTTCAAATGAAAAGGCCTCGATTGCGACAGTTCTTGTTGGAGAAATATGCGCATGCATTTATTTAGCGCCATGGCTTCGGATAGATCCGCTGACTGCAAGCTTCCCGAGGATCCGTTCCGCGTCCGAACAAGGACCTGTCACAATTTCCAGCTACGGATCTCCAATCAGTTCCAATAACGATGCCCACCCAGCTCCTCACCAGGAATCGGGTACATGCATGGTCCGGACGTTTGTAAACACGTCCCGGCTGTGCGCGCCGCCCTCCCGGCCCGTTCCGGAGGCCTTCATGCCGCCAAAGGCAGCGCCTAGCTCCCGGACCAGCCAGCAGTTGACCCATACCAGCCCAGCATCGATCCGCTCCCCTACGCGGCGCATCCGCGACACGTCGTTGGTCATGACGACGCTGGCCAGCCCGTTGGGGTTGTCGTTCGCGAGCTGGATGGCCTCCTCCTCCGTGTCAAAGGAGCACACCGTGACGACCGGGCCGAAGATTTCCTCCCGCACCACAGAACTGTCGGTGCAAATATCGCTGAGCACCACAGGGGGGATCCAGTACCCAAGCCGCGGCTCTTCCTCCGGGACCTCCCCCGTGTGGAATGTGGCCGTCTCTTGCTGCGCGGTGAGTAGGTAGGATCGAATCTTGGAATAGTGCTCGAGCGACACGACTGGCCCAATAGTCTCCCCGCATCGGTAATGCGTCTTGACGTAGTCGACAAAGGCAGGCAGAAAGGCATCGTAAACCGCGCGCTGGACGTAGATGCGCGAGCCGCAGAGGCAGATCTGCCCGCTGTTCTCGAACGCCGCACGCGCGGCCAGAGGCACCGCCTTTGCCAGCGCGACGTCGTCGAAGATCAGCGTAGGATTCTTGCCGCCAAGCTCCAGCGACAAGTGCTTGCCGATGTCGCCGGCTGTGTCTCGTCGAATGCGGATCCCCGTGCCTGTCCCGCCGGTGAAAGACACGCCACGGACACGCGGAGAGTTTACCAGGGCTGAGCCGGCTCCGGGTCCGTCGCCGAAGACGATGTTGATTACTCCGGGAGGCACCTGGGCTTGTCGGAAGACTTCCGCGAGCACTTCCAACGAATCAGCGACGGGAAATGCGATGTGTGGTTCAAATATCACTTACAGAACGCGGTGATGCTGGTTGCTTCGCTTGGCTTCGCAACACCTACGCAACCAAATGCCAGGCACGGCGCAATCTTCCACGTCAGGAGGTAAAGCGGCATGTTCCACGGTGTTATGAGACCGAAGACTCCAACTGGGGACCGATGCTCATACGTCAAGACCGACGATGGACCATCGGCGTACCGAACCGCACCATCTTCATGGAGGATATATGTGGCAAAGTACCTGATGAAGAGTCGTCAGAACACCTCGCTTGCGCAAAGACTCTCGACGTACCTAAAGTTCGTGATTGCGCGATCAGTCTCAACCCTGGCCCGCTCCAGTGTCTTGCCTTGGTCTATGCTCTCCCAGACCGCAAACAACTCCCTCTTTTCAGCCAAGATGCTCGCGACGCGCTGCAAGACTTCGGATCTCTCTAGTCGCGATGTCTGGGACCAAGATGGAAACGCTCGAGCCGCGGCATCTATGGCGTCGTCCATGTCGGATGGGGCACTGCAAGGAACCCGTGCCAAGACGTCCCCGGTCCTTGGATTGAAGGATTTAAGCCATTTGTCCGAGGCTGAATGGGGCCGAAACTCGCTGCCGACGAAGTTCTGTAGGAGAAGAGGGCTCCGTGGCGAAGTGGCTAGAAAGGCCTCGGCGCGTTGTAAAGTGTCCAGCTCCCACAGCGTTGAGATGGTATCCATGATTCCGGTTGGGGTTGCAATTACTCTTCAGTAACAAATAACAAGATTACATCAAACACAAGGGTTTTCTGGCGTATTGCCTTTTATTTTAAATAGCCCCGTGCAAGGTGCTTCTTGGATGTATGCAAGCAACGGATATCATCCGATTCGGCCGCTTGGATTGTGGCCGCATGCAACTGGGTCTGGTATGATATCGGAGGTGCAGTCATCGCAAGGCCAAACCGCTTCGTACGAGACTGGATACGAGACTGGAGGTGATACTACGACGAGTACGAGTATAGATAGTGATATTCGTTTCTGCAAGTAGCAAGACTCATAAATAAGGCTTCTCAGGTCTCAGCATCCATTCCTAACGCATCACTATCTCTTCAGAGCCCCTAAGGCTTGTGGGGCCAAGATGCCGGGGGCCAAGACCAATCAGATGCAAGCGAATTGACGGTACTTATTCTACCTATATAATTAGCTTATGATAAAAGTACCGGCAAACCTCCTGTGTACAAATAGCTACATCGCATTTATCGCAACGGTAATTAGTCTGCCTTCGGCGCGTACGAGCCATTGGGGTCAACTTGGCCCAACGCAGGCCGAATTGAGCTGCGCGTTATAGCGTTTCCCAATTGATCGCCTTTGCAAGGCCCGTATTTTGCCAATTCAATATGTTTGTGCTACTGCCCTTTGCGCTGTAAAATATATTGCTAGCAAACTGCTTCTTGGTTAAGATTTGGTCACCTCAATGTACTACGCTGATGGCGGGCAGCTTGTGGGGCGGGTCGGGACCCACAAGCCTTAGGGGCTCTGAAGAGATAGCACGCTACATACGATCCTTAGCCCACCATGCGTCCCACCGATAGTTACTATAAAACCGATGCCAGTTCGCGCGCTGGCATTACGGTACAGCAAAGCTGCCTGCTCCCTCGGATTAACTATTGATCCACTTCCGACCCCGAAATGAGGTTATCACCACCACATATATTACACACGCATCAGTCTCGCCTGCGGCGGGCTCTTCTAGTCGCCTGCGGCGGGCTCCTCTAGTCGCCTGCGGCGGGCTCTTTCTTTTCCCTCCGGGGGCCCTCCGGGGGCCCTCCGGGGGCGCCTGCGGCGAGCCCTCCTCGCCTTCGGCTCGAATGTGACTATGCGGTTACTACTTAAAAAAGAATACACAACGTAACTCGAACCTACGACCTTTGTGCTCTATTTGACGCTCCGTAGGCTTGTAGTCGTATCCCTCAAGGACCGTATTATCATTCGTTGCGATAGGCTTGACGTTCTGTAGCGCGCACCTTAGTGCTGGTTGCCAGCTGTCAACACTCGGTGCCGCATGTAACATCGCGAGATGTGCGTATCGCGAGATTTTCAACGACTAAGGCAAAGAGTTAAGTAAATTCGTATTGAAGAGGTGCAGGGCATTAAAAAAAA
>JALHBX010001294.1:0-11943 GCA_024340025.1 Tolypocladium tundrense | reverse complement strand
CACCGCCCCCGACCGCCAACGACAGGGCCCCCCCCCCCCAGACTCCCGACTGCCGAAGCTGCGATTGTACTCTGGGTACTTTGTACTTGTGCTTATTCGCCTCCGCAGCCAGCCGCCACGTTCGGATTTGGCGTCGCGTTCGAGTCGGTTGCGAACGCGGAGCGGCTGGGGCCCTCTGGCAGAGCAGCGCTGCGCGGGCGACGGAGCTAGAAGATCATGGCTGCCGGGAATGGCCTGAGGTCGGCGTGATCCCATTGTCGGTACTTTGCACGGGGCGGTTCAGAACCTGCCAGGGACAGGAGGTCCGCTGGATCCGGCTGCTTGCTGAGCCCCTGCAGCTGCGTACTCGTACGGATTGCTTGGTGCACGGGTTCAGGGTAGCGCCCGGGGCCCGGCCCTCGACGAGTACGGATGTACGAGTAATAATCAAAACCCAGGCAGAAAGCGTTTGCTGCTACGGAGTGCGTCGCTTGAACGGCTCATGGCCTACTGGCGCCCAGAGCAGTAGCGCGCAGCGCGGACGCGGCCGGAGCTTCCCACTGGAGGTTGGCCGATGCCCTGGACGGGCTTCGGACTTTTTCGCCCAAGGCGCGCTGACGTGCTCGGCCAACGACACCGTCGACGCCCTCCCGCGGCCAACGAATGCAGCCGCTGCTCCTCCGTCCGTCCAGCCGGACGCAATGCGAATGCGCGGCCGACGCGGCCAGCAGGATAGACACCCGACGCTTTGGGGATGTGGAGAGCCGGGCTGGCTGCATGTACGAGTACCGGATGCTGTGCTGTCAGTCATGCGGAGCCCGGCCAAACCTTACGGACCTACCTCGCCATGAGGGGTAGGCAGCTGAGTTCGCGGTCGCTGCCTACCTAGGCATGTAGGTACCACGTCGAACAGGCCGTCGCGGCGAGGGAGGATGAAGGAGGCCGAGGACAGGCCTGCGTGCGCGCACCGACGACGGACGACGACGGACGACGGGCGTTGGCATACGCACAGCCTCGGTCGACCTGGCAAAAGAGGCCCCACCATCGGCGGTCCAGTGTTTATACCGGTGCAGGTGCCGTGGTGGTGGCCGGCCCTCGCGGATTTGATCGCCACCGCCGCCTCCCATCCCCTCTCCCTCCCACATATTCGGCACCGTCGGGCGAGAGCCGGCCTAGGACCCATCAGCCAGCCAGCCATAGGCCAGAGAGCACTGGAGCCTTCCACCTTTCTCTCTCCTGCTGGCCGCTCGCGGTCACGCTCCTCCTCTCCTCTCCTCTTCACCCTCAACTCCGCCGTCGCTGCAGCCTCGCCTCGCTTCGCCCTGCCTGAAGCTCGTACCGTCGCTTTCGCCGCAGCCCTCGCCGATCCCCCCGCGCCCCTTCCCCCGGGGCAGGCCTCGACGCTTCCCCATGCCTCTCTTCACCTCCGCCCTCTCCCGGTCCCTCGCCTTCGCCCTCTCCGTACATGGATCCGCCGGCCGCCCACGACGCTGACGGGCCGGCGGCTCTCGCGTCCGCCAATGCCACGGCCAATGCCGCCGCCGCCGCCGCTTCTGCCTCGTCGGGTTCCGTGTCGCCGCCGACGAAGCGGCGCCGGACCGCCCCCGTCCTCGCCGATTGCTGTCGCACCTGTCGCCTGCGCAAGGTGAGATGAGCCCCCGCGCCCCGTCGTCCTGTGCTTCGTGCTGGCTTGTCGTCGAGGCAGAGGGACGCCTTTGCCGTCGCGCGCCGTTCTCCCTTGCCTCCGTGTGGGCTATGCTGACGCCGACCAGGTGAAATGCTCTGGCAACCCCGGCAGCGGGCCCTGCACGAATTGTGCCAGGCTCGATCTGACTTGCAACTTTACCGCCGTAGAGGAGGAGGACGAAGCCGCAGGTAAGCAGCGCGGTGCCCGTCACTGCCGCGCGCCGCTCAGGACTGACGCTCGGCCGATCAAAGTCTCCCGGACTACGCCGTCACATAGCCACACAGAGGCCGGCACGCTGAGGAAGAGGGCCCAGAGGGCCTGCAGCCAGTGCCACTCTCATAAGACGAAATGCTCGGGCGACTTGCCCCGGTGCAAGCGATGTGAAGCCGCGAACCTGGCCTGCGAGTACACGCCGGCAAAGCGCAAGTTCACCAATGTCCGCGTCCAGAACTCGGCCAAGCCCAGCGGGAACAACCCGTCCACGCCGGGGTCCACCAACAGATCAGACAGCATCACCAGCCCGACCCTCAGCAGCAGCGACGGCGCCGGCCCCTTCGCCTTCTTGAAGGAGACGACCAATCTCACTGCCGAGTAGGTATCTGGCAGCCAAATGCCAGGGGTACCCCTGCTGACTGCCATCTGCTTATAGGGACCTGCTCGTTCGCAAGGACTTGCTCTTGCGGCACGTGGATGCCTACATGGACAACATGTACTGGCTGCCCTCGCAGGGGTTTATCCACCCCGACAACACTCGTCGGGAAATCCAGGTCCGCAGGCTCTAAACGCGTGCATGGCCTGTCTCATCCAGCTGACTCGGTAGAACAGGAAGGGACACTCGATCCGGCCCATGCGGCTGGCATATGCGCCGTCGCCAGTTTCTTCGTCAACCCTCACGAGGAGGGTCGCGATTTTGGCCAAAGATGCAGCACCCTCATCGAGCTGTACCTCTTCAACAACGTCTCCAAGTTCTCCGACGGCCAGCTCATCCTCTTTGCGTTGAACATCACCTACAATGTCATCCAGGGTTCCATCACCAAGGTCTGGCAGTGCTTCGGCATTGCGTCGAGGCTCATGCTGGGCCTCCGCATCAACTGGCATGTCCTGCCGCGGGGCCGCACCTTCATTCAGCAGGAATCACTGCGCCGGATTGGCTGGCATTTCTTCCACATCGACCGCGTGCTTGCTGATGGCTTCGAAGGGTACATCTCTTGCCGGGCCGAGCATATGAAGATTCCCTTGCCCTGCAATGAGGCAGCGTTCCGGGAGAACCGACCCGTGGTTGCCGAGAGGCTGTATGATAAGCCGGGAAACCCGCCCAGCACCATCAACCTGCATGCCTTCCAGATTCGCCTCATTGATCTCCGGCATCGCATAAAAGTGTAAGCTGTACCCGCCTCGGACCAAGCTCCGAGGCTCAACGGTTGTCTGCGGGGAATGCTAACAGGGACCAGCACCACCAACAATCTGTGCTTGGGCGATGGCCGCCACATCGATGCGTCCAAGGTCATGGCTGACATCAATGCGCTGCAAAACGAGCTTACCCGATTCCACGCCTCCCTTCCCACCGACGTGCTCCTCAGCGATCAGAGCGTTTCGCGCTACATGGCATTGCCAGAGCGTCCTGGCTACGTCTTCCTCCACTGTCACCTCGCTGGAAGCCACATCGACTTGTACCGGATCTTCTTGCCCAACCAAAATGAAACGGCCCCCGCCGAGGTCCTCCGAAAGTTGCCACGAGAGTTCATAGCGAGGTCTCAGAAACAAGCGGTTGCCCACTCCATGTCTTTCGGCCGCTTCTGCGATGCTGTGCAGAACGAGGTGGACCAGATGACGGATACGGGGAAGCTCGAGCTGGCTGGTGATTATTCCACGATCCAGTTGGCGACGACCTGCGTGCGAGTGCTCCTGGTAGCCTTGCAACACCGACTTTACCGCGATATCACCAATGAGACTACGGCGCCACTGTGGAGGATAGGGAAAGTCGACGAAGCCCATATACGGTTCCTCGTCAAGTCGATTCAACGCGTAACGGAGCCGTGGTATGGGATACTGAAGATAGCACAGCTGGCGGTAAGCCATTGCAGTCGTATCCACTGTCGCCCCTCTGTTTGCTAACTCTGCCGCCTTTAGTACGACCGCAACAAGTCCCTAGTGAATGAGTTCGACAGAACTAGGAAAGTGGCAGAGCAAAGACCTGAAGACACGATGCTTCTCCCAACGATGGACGTCGACGACCGCCTACCTGGACCAGGGTCGCTACTGGAGAACATTGCTGCCGGCATCGCGGAAGATCCCACGAGCCACCTCACCATCGATTCGTCTGGCGCAGACCGATGGCTTCGCTCCCCCCAAATGTCCATGGGCGGGGCGTTTCCGTTTTCGAATCCACAGACGGGCGGCATCATGATCGAGCCAGGTACCCCTGGCATTCCGATCCTCCTGGCACAGGACAGAATAGCTTCGATGGACCCGTCGGAGATGCCAACAATGTACGATGGCGACAACACAACGATGGCACTGACGGATTTGACGGTGGCACTACCAAATGGCAACGCGCCGATGGCACCGAACGACATGTCGATGCTGCAAATGAACGGCAGCATAGACCCTGCCATGTATCAACAGGTGCCTCCAGGACCGAGCCCCGCCTTCGTGATGGCGCAGCAGGGCGTATTGATGGACGATTATACAACCCAATACGCAAAAGGGCAAGGCGATCAGAAGCACTACGGGTGATAGCCCCCTTTTGTGAGGCGAGAGCTCATCAACGATGGCGGCCTCGTCCGTGAAATCACCTAACACCATGTGGAGACGGCGTGTTTCAGCGACATGAGATGAACTGTGGAGGGCTGAGAGAACGCAGTTATCAAGGGAACCCCTGGGGGGTGAAGTTGAAACGTACTTCCCATGAAGTGCATAATCGTCGCATTGTACGGCATGGGGTCCGCATGACCGTTGGACCTCGGGACATGACTAAACTCGGGAGGCAGCCGAATCTCCTCGGATGATCAAGGTTCGCGATACGAATGGTCGTGGGTGCGACCAAGTTGCGCACCCAAGGCAACAGACGGTGTCACTAACAGCTCACGAAACAGTTTGGGATTGCAACGTGTATGAAACCAGACCAAGTTCCTTGTTACGGGAACGCCAAGAGGTCTCGAAAACGGATACGAATATATTATGGCATAGAGCATCGGGATTGGATCTTTCGGCGTCGGGGGGTCGGGGGAACCAGGCCGGCCGGGGAGCGCTGTATGCTTCGCATGTAATGATTACATTGTACATCACGGGTAGTTGAGTGCCACGTTTACCAACTACCACCTACAAAGGACCAGCACGCCTCTACTTGGCCCAAAATTAACATGTGCGTACCCCGGTGCTCATGCGTGTGGACAATGCCCCTCGGCGTCCGGCCACACCTCGGCACGGACTATGCGGCGCGACATGCCCCGAACCCGGGAGGCTGGCTGAGCCGCATGCCATTGTGTACTGGAGTGCGGGTAAACAATGACGCATGGTAAACACCGGGCCGGGGCGGGCTGGGTGTGGGCTGGAACGCAACAGACCAACCTCCGACAGACATCGACCCCGCCACCGCATCATGAGGTACGTGGGGGGCATCACGGCAAACAGGCAGTTGGACGCGGCGAGAGGGGGAGAGGGCGAGAGGCAAGGGAGTTGCGGGCAAGAGTACTCTTGTATAATTATGCACTGTCGAATATACAACTATACCACAGTATGAAAAGGGGGGTCGCCCGGACTGGCTTGTCCGTGATCGGGCATCGGCCCCTTCCGTTGCAACCGTGAGGCCGCTAGGCTATGTACGTGTCCGTCCCCCCTGGGCTTCTATCCCCCGTATCACGACGGCCAAGCCCATCCTTGGGGTTGCTCTTGGTTCGTGACGAGCCCCACAGGTTTGGGCTGCGCGTGGTTCATCCGTGGGCGCCGAGGAGGCCGAAGAGAATCGCAATGGTCGCGGCAAATGCGAATGAGTAAGGACGGTAGCATATCGGGTACACATGACGTGTGTTGTGTGTCCTCATAAAAAGTTTGAGGGAATAAAAGAGAGAAAGGTCGAAAGATCCAAACCCCACGCTAGGACGGGCAGAGAACTCAAGACGAAGACGAAAACATTAGTCGGCTGTTGCCCAGGATGGCGGCGGTATATCCAAGGGAAATCGTGAATGCAGTCGCCGAGGCAAACGATGCTCGCAGAAGAGGTGATGTCGAGGCTCGAAAACGATGAACGAAAGACTGAGAATCAAAATTGGCCGCGTCATTGGAACAGGGTGCGGTCCTTTTCCTTCAGGCCACCAATCTGGTCCATGTCGATGGACTGGAACTGCCCCTTGGCCTCCTTCTCGTACGCCGGTAGCTGCTCGTCGTGCATGGGCTCCAGTCCTATGGTAGCATTGTCACCAACACGGACGACAAGAACGCGGCCACTCTTTGCACGGCCCTGGTCGTCTTGCTCGTCGGGGAAGGTTATGTGGATCTCGGGGACATTGTCCGGCGAGTGAGGCGGCGAGTTGGGGTTCTGCAGCATAGGCTGGCCATCGCGGCCGATGTAGAGGATACTCGAGCGGCCGAGGTGGGACGTCTCGATGGTCAGGCCGCGGTGGTTGGAGGTCTGCTTGGTCTCCTTGTAGGTGGGCAGGGCCTGCATCCGCTGGCGCATGAGGCGGCGGCGGCGACGCAGGAGGAAGATGAGGGAGGCGAGGGTCAGGGCGAAGAAGACGAGACCGAGGACGATGAGCATGAGGTTAATCATCTTGTCGGAACCGTCGTCGGGGCCGTCGGTGCTGCGGCGAGCGATTTCTGCAAACGAAGGGATGACGATATGGTTGTCGCCGGGCAGGACGATGGGCCTCCAGGGCTTTGCTATCATGTCCGAGGGGGGCATCTCGGCGGTGCGGGAGAGAATGGAGTCGCCCTTGATGAAGGGGCTCAGTATAGGTCGACGCAGGAAGTCGACGGGAGCCATGGCGGGCCACAGAATATTGCAAGGGCGGGAGCCGTTGTCAGTAATAAATGAAGGGAAGGTCTGCCGTTGGTAGTCGAAGCGTTAGCACATGACGTACTTGCGTTCAAATGTATTCCGTTCGTGGCCATCCAATATATTGCCAAGTCCATTTGCCTCCATTCCCCCGAGGGGTCGGTGGTGGGCGGGTGTGTTTGCGTCGTGCGCCAGCGCCTGCGCCTGCGTAGCCCCAGCCTTCGCGAGGGCCTGATGTTCCATACCACCGGGTGTCGCAGGCAGGCAGGGCAGGAATAGAAAGAGACTCACGTACGCCAGGTGCAGAAAAGGTCAATCAGAGTCGTCCGAGACTCATAACAATGGCTGCAGGGCGGCCTCGACGGATTGTGTCTGCAGACTAGCCGGTGGGAGGCGTGCTGGCAGGGAGGAAGGACTGGACGGACGTTCGGCTGAAGGAATGAAGCCGACGATCCAGACAGGGTTCGCGGTATAAAGAGAGCGTAAGAAGAGACAAGGAACGACGGCGAAGGAAGCGCAACGGCTGCTGCGTCTCTCCTGAAGTTGCCGGTCAACGACGACGATAGTGTTGAAGAACAGAGGAAGACAATGTTGGACAAGGAAGGTCGGGGGAGATGGGGGAGACGCAGGCACAGGGGGCACAGGGGCTGAGTTGAGGGGGCTCATCAGGGCAACAGAGCGGCGGAGACGCCTGTGGAGCCTGGGATGGCCGCTGTCAAGGCCACTAGAGATGAATCGGACGGCGGGAAATGAGTGCAAGCGCCTGGGCCCGTATAGGCGGGGTAGCGCAGGGGCCCTCGCCCGCTGCCATTGGCCGCAGCGAAGGCGTTTCAACGGCGCCGCCACCAATCAGGGCTGCCCGTTGCGAGCCTCTCCAGCGCGCCCTATCGCTGTCGCTCCGCCCCTGGCTAGAGGCCCGGCCCCTGGGGAGCGGACGGGCCTCCACTGCTCCAGCGGGCCACTAAAACAAGTATCCCGCTGGCGCTCTTCGCGCGCGCTTCATTGGCCACAGGCCTCTGGGTTCCTGGCGCCATCGCTGTCCTCGCCTCATCCAACCCCTGCCAAGGCTCTGTCCCTCCCACCTAATGTACTTGTATGTAGGGCTTCTAATCGCCCCGGCCCAGAGCAGAAGACAGCGGGATGGAAACAAAGTTTCACCTGCCTCATCACCCAAGCTTTCGGAGGATCAAACACGTCTCTGACAGCCACGGCCAGCTGGTGACCCCTGGGCAGGTGCAAGGTGCGCTCGAGTGAGGTCTCGGCGCTTACCCTACACCGCTGGCACATCCCAATGCTCACAACCCCAGGGCAAGTCACATTGGGTCTGATGCCACCTACTCCCCGCTGATGCATCGCCGCATCTTTCTGGCTGTCCTGCTACGGCAATGGCTTGTACGCACGAGGGCACTCAATCGAGCTCAACTTGGTGGATTCGGCTTGTCCCGCGCTGAAGATGGCCACGGCTCGGCGCTTAGCTGCATTCGAAGTCTACGAGCGCAGCCAACAGACTCCAGACTCCAGCCCAACGCCGTCTTCTGGACACCACACCATCATCGTCGTGACCCCTCCATCTGGTGATCAGTCGGCAACTTGCCGCAGGCCGGTAGCCGAGCCCCTTCCTCTGACCTGCACTGCAACATCAGCACACCACAAGGCTCTCCGTCTGGGCACCGGTTACTATCGAGCCTACTCCGACGCACGAGCACATGGGTCAGTCGGCGGAGTCTCGACCCGCTACGTCGCGTCAACAGCCATCTCGCAGAGCTCCCGTGTCACGAGCCACTTGACGGCAACTGAAGCGGCCGTCGGAGCAGAAGACGGTTTGCTGCTGATGAGACAAGCGTCTCACGGCAGACGGCGATGCCTCAGAGCGTGGTACAGGACCGGGGCCGGGGGTGAAGCTGTCTGGTGATTATGTCGGCATCGTCAGAGCCGTCGATGGGACCCTGCCATTCACGATCAGAAACATATAGCGTCCTAGCACAGCTCCAGGGATGAGCACGCCTAGTGACGTCGAGCTCATGCCCCAGAAAGACATAGACATTCGCACTCCGTTGAATGAGCCACGGGATCTCCTGGCGATGGCGAAGAGTCCCACAGACGGCCTCGGCCAACTGATAGGACCACGCTGAAGGAATACGGATCAGGCCCTCTCATCTGACCCAGTGACCTTTGACCACGCTGCTGTGCCTGCGAGGAAAGCCTTGGAGGAAGAGACGCTAGCAACTGTCTAAGACTATGACGCGGCATCGCAGCATCGCAGCATCGCAGCATCGCAGCAGGACGGTAGAGCTGGTGAGTTGGTGAGATGCGGCCGTTGGACGAATGGGCTGGACCTAGATGTACGAGTACAGCACAGCGCCGAGACTGTGAGAGGCGGACCCGAATCTGATATTACTTACAGCACCCATGACACGCTGCAACTGCGAGCGGCATCGACCCAGTGCGGAGGTCACCAGGCCTGTGGGTGAGGTCCCTCGACAGCAATAGATTCTTGTGGGGCCGGGTCTGCTTGCTGCAATTATTCAACCCAGTTCTCCTACGATAGCTGGGCAGATCAGCCTCCCGACCACCCTTACGGCGCCAACGAGCGGCGACGACCGATTGTTGGGCATGGCACGACGTCAAAGTGGCACAACACGTCAGGCCGCAAACGAGCCGTTGGGCTTGCAGGCGGAGAGGCGATTGAGCATTCCAGATAGCCCAGGTGGCCATGGGATTGGCGACTCTGGTGAACTCGGCGTTCCACGGCACAGCTCTACGCTGGCGGCCGAGTCCCTTGGGCGAGGAGTTGGGGATCCCAAGCGTGGGAGGTCGCGTGTACGGAGTAGGCGAATGTCATCCCGAGCGATGGTGCGCGCCTCCCGTCTTCCCGTCTGTGACCATGTCGCTTGCAGTTAGACGAAGGCATCGCCTGATGATACCGGACCTCTTGCGGTCATTGCCTCGGACAACAACGGACGATGGGGGTCACAGGCCACAGCTTCTCACGGCCCTCGCGATTGCTCTCGCCGGCGCCTTGGTACTCGTAGACACTTGCGCCGCCAACCCCCCGGCCCATTGTGGGTTCGTTGCACTGGGCCAGCGGAGGTCATGCCCACTGCATGGAGGAGCGAAAAGGACAAGACGGCAAAGGAGGCAAAATGGTGAACTATCGATCACGCAGTCGAGGGTCATGGGAGCCGCCGGGAACGCGAGGGCGAGGAGGGGCTAATAAATATCGCAGACGGGCCCGAAGAGCCTGCTCGGGTTGGCCGTTGCAGACGCCATATTGCATCTTGCCTCATTCGCCCTTTGCCTGGTCCAACAGCGCCAGGTCGAGAGGCGGGAGAGGGGCCGCCGAGTGAGACACGCATGGAAAGATGCGGGTCAGGTCGCACGAATCGATCAGACAGGCGGTACGGACCACTCTGTGCTGCAGGTGGGAGGCTCGGCGCATGTTGTTGAAGTGGGAGACGTTGGGGTTTAATAAAGCAGCGGCAGGGGAGAGCAGATATATTGGCGTGCGAGAGGATGGACGGGGCCGCCGACTGGGGTGTTGGTGGGCAAACAACCCACCGAAGGGCACGGAGCGGAGGGCGGCGGCCGACTGGGGGCGGCCCCGAAGCTGGAGGCACGTTGGTCGAGGAGGACTCGCGATGTTCCGCTGACACTGACACGGGCAGCCGGCCACCTCTGGGACGGGCCAGGAGAGGCGAGGAGACGGCAAGGTAGCATGCGGCAGCTTGGTGGGTGTTGAGAGTGTTCAGCGTTGGGTTGGTCGTCGAGCCAAGGGGGCGCGGATGGATGCAATGGTGATATTGGGGGTGGGGTCCACGACGATGGCGACTCATCAATCGCCGCGATATGCCTCAGGCGCAAGAGCACGAGCAGGGACGGATGTACCCGCGTGTTGGCCTGCCAGCGCTCCGGTAGTCCGCGTCTCTCAGGCACTTGCGAATAGTAGGCTGGCTAGCTGATGTTAATACGCGTCCGTCCAGAGCCGGCTCCACCCGTGACGTGCATGAGGTGCGCTGGTGGTGGTGGTGGTGGTGGTGGGTGGTGGTTGAAGGTTGAAACTCGAGTGTACTTTGTACATACGGGCATGCATCGCGGGAGCGCTCCCACGACACACCGACGGGGTGCGGCATGGCACGAGCAGCACGACTGAATGCCTGCTCCCTGAGGCTCGAGCAAGCCGTCCAATGCCTCCCGCCGCGACGTGCATGCGCTGCGCTGCGCTCCCGCCGGCCACCACCACCACCACCACCACCACGACGCCTCTGTTGGGGGTCCCCGTCCGTTTCGTTTAGGTTTGCTCGACATGCGCCTGGCGTGATCCATCCTGTGCCTGTGCCTGTGCCTGTGCCTGTGCCTGTGCATTGTTGCGCCTCGCCCTGCCTCGCCCTACCGCCGAGCGAGAGACGGCGGCGCCGGCGTCCGGCCGCCAGCCGCCAGCCGCCAGCCTCCAGTCGCCAGTCTCTGGATCGAAACTCTCGCCCGCGCTGCCGACGTGTCTTCTGGTGTATCTATCTGTGTATCGGCAGTCTCTGCACGCCCATAAGAACAGTCGCCAACGCCGTCGTCGTCGTCGTCTTCCTTCCCCCTCCTGCTCGTCCTCTCCCGTCTGTCTCCCTCTCACCGGCACCACCGCCTCCTCCTCGTGGCACCCTTGCGCTGTTCTGTGTGACGGCCAGCAGCCAGATCCAGCGCAGGCTCACACGGGCTTCTCGTCCTCCCTCGTCCTCGTCCTGCCTTGCTCCTCCTCCTCTTTAATTCGCATCCCGCGGCGTCTCCTCTGCTGCTTTTCCCTTTGCCCCATATCTTCTTCCTCGCGTGCGCTCTCTCTCGCTCACTCATCACTCTCACTCACTCACTCTCTCTCTCCCCCCCCACCCTCTCTCTCCGTCTCCCTCCCTTGGGTCCGACCAGCCTGTCTCGCCCGTCATTCCTCTCGCACATTACCCCTGGGCCTCGAGGAGACGCTCCTCTCGACGGCCTCTCCCCACGCGCATTCCGGGCACGCCAGAAACTCTCCGCTTTTGCGGCGACGAGCTGCCCTGGGGCGCGTTTCCGTGGCTGCCCTGCGTCGAGCCACCACTACATCTATCTGACCTGCGCGCCCCCATTCCCGGCGAGCGGCTTCTTCTCTTCTTCCCTCTCAACATAGTGGACATATCGTGTGTCCATTCTCACTCATCCTTTTGAGGCGCCTGTCACATAATACGTGCATTGCTTGCTCTTTTTGGGACCGAAAGAAAAAAAAAAAACCAGACCGTACATGCCGTCTGATACCGCGCGT
>JALHBX010001292.1:0-36921 GCA_024340025.1 Tolypocladium tundrense | reverse complement strand
CACCCGCAGTGGCGGCGCCGCGAGGACCGGGGCGGGGCCGGGGGCCCGGGCCGTGCGCCGTGCGCCGACTCGCGCTTCTGGGCCCTCGTGCGGCGCCGCTTCCCCGCCGAGGCCCCCGAGGCGCGCCTCTACTTCTCGTGCCTCACGGCGCTGCTGCTCCCCGCGGGCCTGTTCGGCGCGTTCCTGTGCCCGCGCGCCATGGACGGCTACGCCGAGGCCGTCGGGCTCGGCTTCGCCACCTGGGGCATCTACAGCGTCTACCTCGCCACCTTCAACTACCTCGCCGACGCGTACCACGTCTACGCCTCGTCGGCGCTCGCCGCGCAGAGCTTCTGCCGCAACGTGCTGGGCGGCGGCTTCCCGCTGCTCACGGGCGTCATGTTCGCGAACCTGGGCCTGCGCGGCGCGGGCGGCCTGCTGGGGGGCATCGCCATGGCGCTGACGGCGATCCCCTGGGTGCTGGTATTCTGGGGGGGCCGGATCCGGGCGAGGAGCAGGTTTGCCATTGTGAGTCCCGAGCCGTCCTGTTATCGTGGTGGTGCTGACGTTGAACAGTCGCTGCAGTGATGAATGATGGTAATCGAGGATAGAGAGATGTTGTAGTCAAGTTGATAGAAAGCAGCGCTGAAAGGGGCAGCGGCAAAGCTGGAGCTGCAGAGCATAGAGATGATAGAAAAGCATTTTTTTTTAACACGCAAAGGCAGCACTGGAACAGGGCTCGAGTCACAGAGCATAGCAGGCAATAGACAGAAAAGCATTCTTTCCATCTTGACTTCCCCTGGCGGCGAGCATTCGAGGACGGCCTCTCATCATGCTTCATTCCATTCAACGGCCCTTTCTCCCCTTGCCGTACCTTTCCCTCAGCCGCCGAAACGCCTTCTTCTCCGCCACCGCCACCGTTATCTGCGCCGGCTCGTCTGCCGCAGTCGTGCCATCGACGGCCGTCTTGCCACCAGCCCCAGACGCCCCAGGGAGGCACGTCACGCCCCGAGGACCGACCACCGGCGGCGGCAGCATCAACGGCCCTCTTCCCGCGCCCCCAGCCGTCTTCCCGTCGTCCAGCACGATGCGCCCCTGTCCCGCGTCTACGTACGCCATCTGGCCCGGCAGCCGGGGCCACGCCGTCGACGGCGCGACGCGGTAGCCGTGGTCCTGCGCGGGGGCGTCGCGCGCCTGCGGGAACAGCGTGGCGATGAGCCCGTGTGTGTACGTGTCGCTGAAGCCGCACATGCGCAGGGCGTCGACGCGCCCGCGCAGGCGCGCGAGGTGGTTGCACAGGAGGAGGTGCGCGTCGGGGCAGTACTGCTGCTGCTGGTCGTCGGACAAAAAGGACGAGTTTGCCCCCGCGCCCTGGGTGGCTCGGCTGCCGGCGCTGGCGGAGAGCTTGCGCATGGCGTTGACGACCTCCCAGTCGATGGCGTCGACGGAGGCCTGGCGGCTGTCCTTTGTGCTGTCTGGCAGGACGGGGGTGTCGGGCGACGTGACTGGGGTCGAGGCGGAGCGTGAAGACGACATGCTCGCTTTCTCGTCTGCCGAGGACGCCGTCTTGACGGAGTGCTGGCTCTGGAGGCTGCGCGAGCTGGCGCGGCTGGCCTTGACACGCCCGACGACGGCGTCGACACTCCCCGTCGACTCGACCGACCTGCGCTGCCGAGTCCTCGCGCCGTAGAAGCGTCGGCACAGGAGGACCAGGCTCCTGAGCGGCACGTCGGCGTCCCTGCCCATCTGCGCGTTGCCAAAGTCGCGCAGCAGCGCCTCGAGGCTGCCCAGCCCTGGCGCCAGGCCCGGCGCCGGCCCGAGCCCGAGCCGCGTGTAGTCGACCTCGACGACGATGCGGCGCATGTACACCCCGTATTTGCTGAGCCACGTCGTCGCCAGCGGGCACAGGCGCGGGCCGACGTAGGGCGAGAAGGTGACGTGGAAGACGTGCTCGCAGAGTAGCGCGAGCATCACGTCCGCGTAGAGCGACGAGCAGGCGAGCAGGCACGGCGCCAGCGGGACGAGCACCTCGCACAGGGGCGTGAGGTCCGACGCGCCCCAGCAGTCGCGGGTGAAGCAGCGGCGGTTCAGGCTGATGGGCTTGCTGGTGCCGCTGTCGGGGTGGTGGCTGTGGACGATGCACCGCCCGATTCTGAACCTGACGCCCGCGGGCAGCCGAGAGAGCGAGTTTTCGAGTTCGACACTGCGTCGACGGCGATCTGAGGTGAACCTGGCGAGGTTCTTCTCAAAGTCCTCCGCCGGCGTGGCCCTGTTGCGCCGCGCATCGCCGTGCTTGTACCTGTGATAGACGACGTCCACGCTGCGGTCCCACGGTGGGAGGTCCGGCCGCGGCGCCGTATCCCTCTGCACGACGGGAAACGAGATGGCGTCCTTGGGGCGCGTTTCTGCAGAAGAGATGCCCTGTCGGCGTCCGCTCTCCGTCATGGCTGCTGCTGCGTCGGGGGGCTTCATGAGCTCCCAGTCGTCGGGGCTCGGGCTCCGCCGCACTAGGAGGTGTTTAGAAAACGGATATTCTTTGAGAGGACAGCGGTGGGTGCCGCCGGGTGGGTGGGCGTGTTTACGCTTGAGGATGGACGTAGCATGCTGCGCGAGCTGTTGCATGGCAACGGGGGCTGCTGGGCGGGATCCGCCACCGCCTGCGAGTAGCCGCCGCTTCTGCCGTCTCCGGAAGGGGAGTGAGTGAAATGATGAAAGATGTAATGATGAAATATGCTTGTTTCCGAGAAGCGGGGATTGAAAATGTTGCTGTTTGTGCCGTGAGCAGCTGGCAGCTGTCGGCGCCGCCGCGGTCACCTGGGTGCGACGTGCCTCATGACACCACTCTGGGCTTCCATTTTCGTGCCACTCACAGCCGGCAGCCACCTGCGAGCTCGCCCCGGCGTCTCATGGCCGTCTCTGTTTGCGAGTCCGTGTGCATCACGTACGACGCGCCGGCTTTGTTCAGTCACGCATTTAGGTGGCAAACGCGTGTTTGTTGGGTTGGCCTATCATGGCTCTCGTAAATTCCACGCTCCATATCGGACGCGAGCTATCCTGCATGACCCGTCTCTTCCCCTGTACGGGTCGATCTCGACGCGTCGTGTCGCCAACTCGAGAAGAGCCGTGCGCCGTCCGCCGTCGGAGTGCCGTTCCTCTATACCCGTCTCGCCGTGTTGGCGGCGCGTCGTCTCTTGGCCAGACAGGCCAGGACTCTCCCGACCAGTCAGTCGCTCGCATCAGCCGGTCAAGTATTGGGCCCAAATCTGTTCGTCCAACCTGCGTCTAGGCGGTTACTTCGACTTGGCCTTTTCCGCCTGGGCCTGCTCGTAGATCCAATCGTTCAAGCCATTCTTATTCCTGCACCGTGTTAGCAGACCGGTCAGGTGACGACTGCATCGAAGCTATCGCACCTGGCAATCTCGATGGCGTAAAACTGCATCCGGGGAACTGCAAGGGTCAGATCACTTTGCCCAACATCAGGCGCGCGGAGCCGCTCACCAAAGATGGTCGAGTCCTCGTCGTACTCGACCTTGGCGCTGTTGCGCACCATGGTCCCAAAGTTGTAGTCGTCAATCTTCTTCTCGTAGGCCATCATGAAATCCCTCCACCGCTCCTTGCCCGCCTTGCTCTTCATCTCGTCCTCGTTGATGGTCGCGGCCGGGTTGAACTCGGGAAAGGCCTCCTTGAGGTGGTCGTAGATGTCGTCGTCCATCTTGGTCAGCCGCAGGGTCGAGCCCTTGACCTTTTCGAGGATGGACCAGTATGTCTGCATGTGCTGGACAACTGGTGGGAGTCAGCTACGGTATATCGGGCAGTGGGTGGACGGGCGAGTGGTGGCGGACCTTTGACGGCAAACTGCTTCTCCATCTATACAGGCGAGCGTCAGCGTCTGACCGATACCTTGCCGCTACGTGCCATCAGCGGGGACTCGACGCACCTCTTCCATGTTGATGGCCTCCTCCGCGTTAAAGTCCTTGGGCACCGGGCCCGTCGACATGCTCTCCATGGGATCCATGATGCTGGCGCTGGGAGGCAGATGCCGCTGTATGTACTGTATCGTGTCGTGTATCTCGACGTCTCTCGCCAGACAATGCTGTGCTGTGGAAGCTGTATGAAGAGGGTGAGATGAAGTCGCAAAAACCTTGAACGTGGGGCAAATCTGAGCTTCGGGTAGTAATGGAGGGGCAGCAGATGTACTTTATGGCGGGTGATGACATCAAATTCGCCACAGTGCCTGCGCCGAGAATGACTGTGATTGGATACTGTGAAGCTTCCAGAAGCTACTCAATGTCTGTGGATGCCTCGAGTCGCTTCTCGACGCCTCTCACCTCTGCTCTTGCGAATTGCCGCCGCCATCTATGGCACCATAGCACAGCACACATAGCACCAACTACGCCAACTTCCACAGTATGCTTTTACTTTGCGACTTTCTCTTAGTTGCGTTGTCAGCGCGCGGGGTGGTCCCGACTCCGAGCCTCGAATGGACTCCGACGGAGCATCGAGCCAAGTGGCTCGCGAGATGAGACTCATGAGAGACTGACACGCCTAGGTGCGCTGGGAGCGTGGGATGCTTGAGAATGTCAAATCCGCAATTGTCCAGCTTTCCTTTTTCTTCATTCTTCTCTCATGCTCCCTTGTGCAGAATGCTGGTGCCTCGGCGTCAGTGCGCGGACAATACGCGCGCCCTTGGGAACAATGCAACAGGGCCATCACCACGGTCTGTATCGTCGTCCGTGTACTGGAATTTGCGCAAGCGCTCCCCCGGATGCCAGTTCTTCATCATAATGATGGCTGCGTCTCTCACGACCATGGCTTGCGCCTCCCGCTTCTTTCATCTCCGCCATGGCAGCTCATCATGTGAAGACTGTGAGATTCTCATGAAATGATATCCGAGTCTGAGGCAACGGCGGTTGCGCCATCCGAAATCGAGGCGTCAACTGTCATCGACCTCGACTCAACCTCTTGCAGCGCCGAGCCTACGCACCATCACCAAGCGAGGGCTTCCTGGAGAAGCCTCTTTGCCTTTACCAAGCGGTCTCATGCCGGGGTCCTCTCTGCCGCACTGGTGGCTTCCGTCGTGACTGCGGCCCTCAGAACCGTCTTGGCCATCTTTCTAGGCCGCATATTCGACGTCATCGCCGGGTTTGGAAACGGAACTCGAACCGGCGACAGCGCTTTGGAACAAGTCTCGGAATTGTGCGTGGTGTTGATCGGCCTTGGTTTCGGTAATTGGCTGGCCAATGCCGCTTTCCTCTCCCTCTGGATCGCCTTTGGGGAGCTGCAAGCCGATGGCGTCCGCAATGATATCTTCAACTGCTTGCTTGCCAGAGACCTGGCCTGGTTTGATACCCTGGACCAAGGCATATCTAGCCTCCTCGTGAGAATCCAGACGTATGACAACCACCCTTCTGCTGGTCGTCTCATGCGCTAACGAGCTGTGTCATAGGCAAACGTGCGAGCTTCAACTCGCGACCTCTCAAGTGTTCGGCTTCATCGTCTGCGACGCCGCCACTTCCCTCGCATCCTTCGCCGTAGCCATATGCTACTCCTGGAAGATGACCCTGGTGCTGCTCGCGACGCTGCCCGTATCCATCATCGCCCTGTCCCTTGCGACACGACGACTAGAGCCCGCCATTGAAATGCAAAAGGCATATTTGGAGACAACTTCCAAGCTCACGACTGCGTCCATCACCGCCATCGACCTCGTCAAGGTGTTCAACGGATTAGACAACGAGCTGCAGCAGTATCGCCGTACAGTCAAGCTGGCGGCAAAGCACTACCTGGTACAGGCCCAGTGCAGCTCTATCCAGATGGGCTACATCGCCTTTTGGGTCATCTCCATGTTTGTCGTGGGCTTCTGGTACGGCATTGTCCTTGTAAAGGACGGGTTGCCGCCTGGCCACGTCTTGACCACCTTCTTTGCGACGTTGGCTGCCTTTCAGGGCATCGAAGCGCTGGTCCCGCATTGGATTATCCTTTCCAAGGGCAAGCTCGCAGGCAGCTTCTTGTCGAGCATAGCAAGATCAGAGCCTCCAGGGTCAGAGACAACTGGCAGCGGAATCCACGGCACTGCTCGACTTGAATATTGTGTCGGGGACGTCCAACTATCAAAAGTATGTGTTTCCCCTGTCTCTACAGTGACCCGGATTGGCTAACCGCGCCAAGGTGAGCTTCGCGTACCCTTCAAATCCGACCAAGAAAGCTCTCAACGCGTCGTCTTTCAACTTCCGAGCGGGCCAAACCACCTTTGTCGTCGGAAAAAGTGGCTCCGGGAAGAGCACGGTCGGTAACCTCGTGGCCAACTTGTACAAGCCGCTCACTGGACAAATCCTGCTCGACGGGCACCCTTTCGACGAGTTGGGCAGCAAGTGTATTCGCGAGCAAATCACCCTCATCCAGCAAGCAAACGTCCTGTTCAGCGATACCTTCTTCAATAATGTTGCGATTGGACACTCCACTCCTGAAAGAGCCAATCCCGAAGAAGTTTTTGAGGCTTGTCGGGTAGCCCTCCTGCAGTCAACGCTTGCCGAGCTCCCCAAGGGCCTGGACACTCAGATCGGGGCTGGAGGCCACGAATTGAGCGGAGGGCAGAGACAGAGGATTGCCCTGGCACGAGCGCGGCTGAGGAATCCGACGGTGCTCATTCTCGACGAAATCACCAGCGGCCTTGACCAAGTGAGTCGGGCATTGGTGATGGATGCCATCAGAGAGTGGCGAAAGGACAAGACGACTATTATCATCACGCACGACACATCCAATATAAGCGACAGCGAATACGTTTATATCATGGATTACGGTTCCGTGGTTCAGGAAGGGTTCAGACGCGACCTTACCGGACATCTCGACGGCACCTTTACGGCTCTAATGGATTCTCCCTCAACCGAGTCTTTCAAATGCCTCGTCAACAGCAACGGCGTCTCACCCGCCAGCGCTACCGACTACTCAGCCTCGTCAGACACAGATGGGGATACCTGGGCCCCTCGAAGAGTATCCGTGTCACAGGCCATTTGCGACGAATTGGAGAGCAACGCAGTTCATTACAGCCGGTCCGGGCTGCCGCAGCGGACATCCCTTGGCCTCGGCACAGCCTACGCTTGGAGAATGAGGGCCGAGGAGATGTGGGTGCGCCGCACGTCCGCAGACAGGTTCATTGCAGGAACAAGAATGACTATGTGTTTGGAAAGCGAAAAACGTCGGTTCTCGGCATTCATCAACAGCCAATTTTATCAGCCGGATGGGTTTCAGTCGGAGGACGAGAAGACGAAATATCTGCCGTCGACGATATTAGAAGTAGCCGCGACGGAGGTCGACGGATCGAGAGCATCTACGGAGGGCAATCTCAGCTTCATCTTTGGGACCGCCGAGCGCAGAGAAAACATGCCAGGCTTGCGCCTGGCGTGCTCCAGGGATGAGCTGAAGGCATTGGAACCTACGCCCACTGTTTCTACGGTGGAGAAACCGGCTGGGAAGCCCTCTATTCTGTCGACTCTCAAGACAGTTTGGCCGGCGCTGGGGCTGTTGGACAAGCTGACCCTCATCCTCGGGCTGGTGACCTGCCTCGTGGGGGCCGCGTCGACTCCCGCCTTTGCGTACTGCCTGGCGCAGCTCCTCGGCGTCATGTGGTCGTCAGGAGACAAGGCTTCCGAGGGGAGGAAATGGGCGCTCTGCCTCGTCGGGGTTGCGATTGTCGACGGCCTCTGCACAGGCGGCGCGCGGTACCTCCTGGAGAGCGTTGGCCAGGCCTGGGCCGACAACATCAGGGTCGAGGCGCTCAGGAGGATTCTGCAGCAGCCTAGGCCCTGGTTTGACAGGAAGAGCCACTCGCCGGGCCGCATCAGCGAGTGCCTCGAGAGGAACGCCGAAGAGATGCGCAACATTGTCGGGCGGTTCGTCCCCATCGTCACCTCCGTCGTCGGCATCATCTCGATATCCGTCCTCTGGGCGCTCGCCGTGTCGTGGAAGCTGACGCTGGTGGCCCTGGCGCCCTTGCCAGTCGTCATGGGCGCCATCAAGTGGTACGCGGCCGTGAGCAGCAAGTGGGAGGGGACGTGCAACGAGGGCGCGCAGGACGCCAGCGCGGTGGCGACGGAGATTTTCCTCAACATCCGGGTTGTCCGGGCGTTGACGCTGGAGGAGCGCTTCAGGCGCAAGTATCGCCAGTCGACGGAGCGGACGTTTGGCATGGGGCTCAGGCGTGCGGGCTACACGAGCTGGCTCTACGGCCTGTACCAGTCCATGAGCTACGCCCTCACGGCGCTGGTCTTTTACTACGGCATGGTCCTGCTGGCCGGGGACAAGAGCATCAACGTCACGGACGTACTGCAGGTCGTAAACCTGCTGCTCTTCGCCATCGGCAACGCCTCCGACATCCTCAGCGGCATCCCGCAGCTCACCATGGCGCAGGCCACGGCCGCACAGCTCCTTGGCTACGCCAACCTGCCGTTGGAGCACCACGATCATCAGGGGCGCCGTCCGAGGAAGCTGCACAGCCCGCTGCCCGTGCGAATGCGCGACTTGGTGTTCTCCTACCCCTATCCCGCCGGCGACGTGGTTCTCCGGGGCATCTCGCTGGACATTGCACCGGGTGAATGCACCGCCCTTGTCGGCCGCTCAGGCTGCGGCAAGTCGACGCTCGTCTCCCTCCTCCTCGGCTTATACGAACCCTCCAACCCCCCCAACCCCGAGGCGTGCGCGCCGCTCACCTTCTCCAACACCTCCCCGTCCGACCTCGATATGCACCATCTCCGCTCTAGGATGGCCTACGTCCCCCAGGCGCCGTTTCTCTTCCCCGCGAGCGTCGCCGCGAACATCACCTACGGCCTCGCGCCGGACTCGCCGCTCCGTCACGCCGAGAGCATCATCCTCGCCGCCCAGGCAGCCGGCCTGCACGACTTCATCGCCTCCCTGCCGCAGGGGTACGACACCATCGTCGGAGACGGCGGCCAGGCCCTCTCCGGCGGGCAAGCGCAACGGCTCAGCATCGCGCGCGCCCTCGTCCGCCGCCCGCGCCTCCTCGTCCTCGACGAGCCCACCAGCGCGCTCGACGCCGGCAACGCCGCCACCGTCCGCCAGACCATCCGCGAGCTCACCCGCAGAGACGGCGCCATGGCCGTCGTGCTCGTCACCCACAGCAGCGAGATGATGCAGGTGGCCGACAAGGTCGTCGTGCTCGACCACGGCGTCAAGGTCGAGGAAGGGCCCTACTGCGAGCTCGCGCAGGCGAGGGGCCCGTTTCGCCAGCTCATCAGCGGGGGGGTGTGGACGGATGGAGATGGGGCGAGCACACAGACAACAGTCTATTGAGATGTCTCTTGCGACCAAGGGGATTCAGCGCGTACGTTTCGCATGCTTTAGATAGTTACCCCGCCATATACGAGTTGCATAGCTCTTGGTCTCACGGCCAGTCAATGATGAATTGATGATGATGACTTCACGCAACACAAGACTGAACTCGCCAATGATGGCCCCACGTCCCCAGATGGTAGCAGAAACAAACGCATAAATACTTAGGTATCTCTATATGTGCTTTAGAAGCAAGTCTCATGCAGTCGTGAAAAAGTCCCATCGCGGTACAGTTCCCCTTCCGTCTGCCTTGTCCGGCCATCTTGGGCCGTTGCGCGTCTATCCTCTGAAAGCCTTTCGATCATCTTTCATGTACAGCCGGCATGCGAACAAATCACCGCCTCTTTGACCTCAAGAAACCTTCTAGAGACAGCCACTTCGTTTCCCGCGTCTGCGTCTGCACTTGCCTCGGGCGCGTGGGCTCTACCCAGACCGCTCTCGCAGGCTGTCTCCTCCGCCTCCTCCGACCCCGGTCCTCGTCATCCCGGACCATGAATCTCTGCAGCACCGGATCCTGGCTCGGGGGCAGCCTGATATCGCTCCTCATTAGCAAGATGGGGTCGTTCTTCAGCGTCTGCGGGTGCAGCTCCAATACGTCTCCACCAGTCCACCTGCCGGTCTTGGCGGCCTCAATCAAGGCAGGCAAATCCACCGTCTTCTCGGCTCTTGCTGTGACATCGCTCTCCACCAGCTGTCCCTGAGGGACCTCGCCATCCAAAGTTGATTCCGCCGAGCGCTGACTTGGGGCCGTTCCGGTCGTTCCACTGGTCTGGGGCGGTGTTGTTTCAACAGCCCCCATTTCCTGGCGCTCCCCGTTGAGTCTTTGGCGCCTGCGAGCTCGTAGCCCTGAACATGAAAGAAAGCCAAGGAGCGGGCGGAATGGCCGTATAACAGTGCGGAAGCTGCGCCTGATAAACTGGAAGAACCGCAAGACATAGCGGTCGGGCACCTGTCTTATCAGGGCACCCAACGGTATTGTCAGTATGCCAAAGAGCATGCTCCATCCCCATTGCGCGCCTGTCAATGGCACAGTGTCAAACGCTTCGCCTCCCTTGAAGATGATAACAAATTGTCCGACCAAGGTGAGGCACTGCACGCCAATAAACCAAGGGTTTTTGAGCACCCCCTGATACCATATGTCAAGCTTGTTGTCCACTCTGCGGCAGTTGTGCTGGTTGAAGAACTGCATCCATACGTATATGTTAAACACAAGAGTCTGAAGCGCCTCAATCTCGGATTCCGTGTCTGGTTGGAAGATTTTCCATCCGGCATAGTGCACCGTGAAAATAACAGCAAGTTGGTAGATGGCTTGACCAAGAATCATTTTCCACATGGTGATGCTGATGATGGGGGCGTTGCGAGGTTCAGGTTTGCGCTTGAGAAAATCTGGGGAAGGGTGGTCGGTCGCAAGCCCGAGGGAGGCAAAGATGTCCATGATGAGGTTGATCCAGAGCAACTGCACCACGGTGAAGATGGAGGCGCCCACGAATTGCGAGATGACGGTCAAGGTGCTAGCTGTGATGTTGATTGTGAATTGGAACTGTTGGGTCAGTCGTCAGTTCTGACCAGCCCTCGTGTAAAATCGTCAATGCCTTCGACTTACCTGGCAGAACTTCTTGACCGCATCGTTGACAGTCCGGCCCCAGCTCAGTGCCTTCACAATGGATTCGAAGTTGTCGTCTAGAAGAATGATGGAGGCGGCTTCCTTGGCCACCTCAGTCCCCTGGATGCCCATGGCAAAGCCCACGTCGGCCGCTTTCAGGGCCAGCGCGTCGTTTGTACCATCACCAGTAACGGCCACCGTTTCCTTCATCGCTCTCAAATGCGACACCAGGAGGAGCTTATCCTCCGGGCTGGATCTCGCAAGCACCTGTAGTCGGGGAATCACTGCGTCAAGCTGCGACGGGGACAGCCTGCGGAACGTTGGGCCATCCATGGCGATGCCGCCCGCTGTGTAGATGCCACACTGAGCAGCAATGGCCTTTGCCGTCAGGAAGTTGTCGCCCGTTACCATGCGGACAAACACGCCCGCCTCCTGGCACGTACGAACCGAATCAATGACCTCGGGGCGCAGGGGATCACGGATGCCGAAGGCGCCGATGAAGATCATCCCAGACGCCAGCCATTCCAAGTTGACGGTGGCAGGGTCGTCGCCCGGGTTCTCAAACACCTCGTGGGCGTCAAAGTCCCTGTACGCAATTGCTACTGGTCGCAGCATGTTGCCAGCATACTTCTGAATGTTCTCGCGGAAGCTGGTCCTGTCTTCCTCGGACAGCCGATCGGCCGTGAGCACGTATGTGGGATCGCCTATGATGTAGGCGCAGTACTCGAAGACCACCTCCGCAGCACCCTTGACCAACAGCCGGTACCTTCCGTTGGGTAGCTTGGTCAGAACTGCCATCCACTTCCGAGACGACTCGAACGGCAGCATGGTAAGAATCGGGCTGTTGGCTCTCTCCTCTCTCAACAGTCCCATCCCAAGGTGGTCGCGGCTAAACTTGAGCAGAGCCGTCTCGGTGCTGGAGCCAAAGTAGTCCGACTTTGCCGTCTCGTCGCTCTCAAAGGCCGTGGAATTGAGGGCCATGCTGTCCTTGATGAGGTCTCTAACCTCTTCAGACAGAGATGCCGCAAGCCGCGCCGATGTCTCGCTCCGGACGACGGCGGAGCTCGACATAGGCTGGCCGGCAGCGATGGCGGCCGTCTCCATGTCGTCGAAGCTGTCCTCAAGTCCGATGCGGCCAGCGACGACAGTCATCTTGTTCTGCGTGAGTGTGCCGGTCTTGTCAGAACAGATACAGGTAGCATTTCCCATGATCTCGCACGAGCGAACAAGGCGAACCAGGTTGTTGTCCTTGAGCATGCGGCTGGCCGCAAACGCCAGGGCGACCGTAACGTTAAGGGCCAAGCCCTCGGGCACGGCAATCACGACAACAGCGATGGAGAGAATCAGGATATGGAAGAAGTCCTCGGCTTTGCTGGACGGGTCCTTATTTCCCATGTCCTTCAGCCGGGTCAGGTACATGACGAATAGGATAAAGAAGAATATCGAGCCGGCGGCGGTGCCGAAGATGATGAGCTGCTTGCCGAGGCGTCCGAGCCTCGCCTGGAGAGGCGTCTCCTCGACGTCCTCGCGCAGGGACATGAGGGTCCGCCCGTAGGTCGAGTTGGCGCCTATCGAAACGACGAGGTATCGGCCAACACCGCGAGACACGGTGGTTCCGCTCAATATGAAGGGGTCGGCAAGCACAGCATGCGAGGCGTCGTGGTCTGTGGTGACGGTCTTGTGGACCATGGCAGACTCGCCCGAGATGGACGACTCGTCGATGTGCAGTCCAGAGGCCTGGATGAGGACGCCGTCAACGGCCACAATCTCTCCTGCCTCGATGTGCATGACGTCGCCGACGAGGACCTCGTCGATCCATATTTTCTGGGCCCTGCCGGAGCGCACGACCGTCACCTCACGCTGCGCCTTTCGCTCGTTGAGTTTCTCGAACTTGTGGTTCTGCTGCCAGTCGTTGGCGGCGCTGGCGAAGATGATGACGAGAATTGCGACGACCACGGTGACGCCGTCCACCCACTCAATGTTGGAGGTGCCGACGTCAGCGCTGAGGGATTGGTAGATGCCGATCGCGAGGGAGATGGACGCAGATATGGTGAGGAGGATAAGGAGCTTGTCGTTGAAGGCGATCCACATGAGTCTGAGGAAAGACCTGTGGCGCCGCCGGGGAAGCCGGTTCGTACCGAATATTCGCTTCCGGTCGACGAAGTGAGGGTTGGGGGCATCGCCTATCCGTAGCGAGAGGTTAACTCCTGCAGGTGCTCCAGCCTGGACAGGCCGGTACACGGGCGGACGGCCCTCCCGGCCCGCGGCGACGGCCTCATCAAAGGCGATTGTATCATCGAGTTCAGTCTCGTCAGCGCTGAGGCCAGCGGCGATGTCGGTACGGAGACCGGCGGCGAGCCCGCGCAGGCCGCCAAAGGCATCGAGAGCAGCGAGGCTGCGGAAGGTGAGGAGCGTATGCAGCTGCGTCGGGGAGAAGGCGAATCTGTTCGAGGAGGGCGGCGAGTCGTCGCGCAGGTCGGATGCTAGAGGCCTGCCATGGTGAAGCGGGACAGGCGCGCCATCGTCACGGGGCGGGTTGGTCGCGGGCGTAATGCGATCCATAGGGAGAGGCCCAGGCACCGCTTGGGAATCGCTCGAGGAAAGTCGAGTCGGGGCTCTCTCGCAGCAAGGCGGTCGGGAGAGACAGGCGAGGGTCGGGGGCGGACAGAGAGATCTCGCGCGACCACCCTCTGTGTTCTCCGGTCTGCGGCTGCAACGATATTAAGAACCCACAGGTGGTCTGGGAGTTCCGGCCGGGGTGAGAGAGGAGAGGAGGAGGGCTGACGGGGAGGGCCACGTCCGGTGTTGGGTCCTCCACTTGGTCATGTCCGTCGACTGGAAGCAGTCGAATCGTGGGCGACTGGCGCGTTGTCCAGGCTTGGCAGCATGCAAGGTTGTTTCCGATCGTCGACGTCGTCCGTCCGTCCGTCTGACCTGTCTGCCTTGGTGCGCAGGGTATGTCGGTCCAAGGTGCGTCTGTCTGGCCGCACCAGCGTCAATGTATGCCGGGCAGTCGAGGTGCAATGCCGCGTGGACGGAGCCGGAGGACGCGATGTGCCCCCCCGGAGGAAGTCTCTTTCGCCCGCTCTCTCGCTGCCGGTGCTTGCCATGTCGGTGTTCCAATAGCAGGCCATCGATCCCGTCGGGCCGCTTGGCCACGATGGCTGACTGCATCCATAAAAACCAAACCGCTCGCACCAGTGGCAGCCGTTGGAGACGACGCCAGCCAATCCGACTGCCCCCAGCCGGGCCAATGGCATCCGCCAATGTCGATTGCTGGCGGGCCAAGCGTACGTGGACAGTGGAGTCGGCGACGCCGTCTTGGCTGCGTGGCTGGGACACCAGTTAACCTCAGCGGTAAGTTTAAAGCCAGTACGGGGTCCCCGGGCGCTCCAGGGATCCTCGGCCTCCCAGGGCTGATAACAGGCGCCTCCTCGTGCATCGCGGTGGAGCATGGAGCAAGTAGCACAAGACGGCGCACGCACGCACCAAGCCGGGGGAGGCGGAGTCTGAAGAAGCAGCGGGCACATGACTGTCTGCCGCTCGTTGGTTCGAGCCCTACCGGTTCAGAGCCGATAAGGTCGCAGCAGCCGCGATTCATGTTGCGATGGAGGTTTCGATGTGCGGCGCGGTTCAAGCTAGCGAAGATGCGGAGTACTCGCAGGGAAGTTGTGAAAACGAGGTGTCTAGAGAAGCCTGAGGCCGACACGCCCACTTGACTTGCACACACGCTCCTTCCTCGCTGGTGGTGCTGCGATGGCTACCTGTAGGACTTCGGACACAACCCATCCACTCTGCATCTTGCTCCGCCCTTCTCTTGTCGCCGACACTTCTTCCAGCGTGGATAAACGCAGTCGATGCAGACGCGCGGCTGTCTTGCTCTGCACCTGGACATCGTCATCGCGTCAGCCACGGCGCCGCACTAATTGCTCTGGCAGGCTTGGCCAACCACTGCTACCACCCGACTCACTGGCCGTCCTCTGCCATCGCAAACTCTTCTCATGATGCCACCGTCATGCTCGGCCTCAGCTGCTGCATGCCTATCTCTGGCCGACGCGGCAGCGCGCATCGGGTCTCTTCGCCGGATCCGAATCTCAGCCCCCAAGGCCCTGCACCACGTTTCAACCATGTGCCGCGGGTCTCAAAATGAGGGCTCTCGGGTCGCACCGAGGCAAACAAATCGAAAACTCGCTTCCGTTTACGTTTTCTGTAACCATCAACTTGGCTCCAAACAGCCCCATTCAGGTATCCGTAGCCGCTTCTCCGTAGACCGACGCACCAGGTAGGCGAGCCGTGGCCAAGACACGGTTGCAGCTGTGACCTGGATTACCCCGTCCACAGGCAGGATCCAGCACCCGTTGGGTCGGGTGTCTTCCCAATGCTGTGCTTTTCGGCGATATATGCGCGCATCCATCCAATCAGGGCGTTGTGTACCCTTCCAGGTCCTTCTCTTGCGTGCTTCTCCGTCATACAGAAGTTGCCGTGCCTGCCATACGCCGACTCCCACCCGTGCAGGGTTTCAACGAACAGGCCGGGTACAGATGTTTCTCAACTCCAAGCAGGGTGCGCAGCCGTGTTTCCAACGGGGAGGATCGAGACCCCAAGAGCCTTAATCTCAGCCATCTTCTTGCAACATTTAGTCCTGGCTCACTCGTATCACGGCAGCCCCTGTGTATAAATAAGTAGGCTAGTGAAAAGAAGCCAAGGGACTGAAAGGCAAACTGCCCCCGACTACCGCAATGGTCGTATTCTATCTGTTCAGAGAACTGCACAATTCTAGTCAAGATGCGCTTCTGCCGCGTACTACTCGCTCTTTTCCATCTACAATCTGTCCCTTCTGTCATGGCGGATTTTAGTCACGAGAATGGCAGGATTGCCCCTCGCGTCATGATAGTCTCAATGGTACGTATCTTCCCCTTGCTCTCCATGTCCTTTGATAAAGCAGAATAACAAACAACACATCTGCAGTGGACACCAGAAGCAAAGGTCTGGCATAGGCGTTTTCACGAGTCCAAGCTAGGCAATCTCACTTTTCTTGCTATGTCCCTGCCGGGCCTATCCATGCTCTTCCCTCACGTCTTCTGTACCGAAGACGGCCGCGTCTGCCAGCTCACGGTTGGAGAAGGGGAGATCAATTCCGCCGCTTCTATGATGGCCCTTGTGCTGTCCAGGGAGTTTGACCTCCGCCAGACGTACTTCCTCCTGGCGGGCATTGCAGGAGCGAATCCTCAATATGCCACCATTGGAAGCGTTGCCCTGGCGCGATTCGCGGTCCAAGTTGCCCTACAATACGAGATTGACCCGAGATCCCTGCCACAAGACTGGACGACGGGCTACATCTCCTACGGTCGCAACTATCCCTTTGAGTACCCCTGCATTACTTACGGCACGGAAGTGTTCGAAGTCAACGACAATCTGCGCGAAGTCGCCTTTACCCTGGCATCCAAAGCTACCCTAACAGACGAAGAAGGGCCGCGGCAGTATCGCGCCCGGTATGGGGGAACGCAGCACCATTATGCAATGGGCCCCAAACCCCCGAGTGTGGTCAAGTGCGACAGCGCGACGAGCGACGTTTACTATTCGGGAACGAGGCTTGCCCAGGCGTTTGAGAATACGACAGAGGTGTGGACCAACGGGACTGGTGTCTACTGCATGAGCGCCCAGGAAGAAAACGCCACGCTCGAAGTCCTGGTGAGGGTAGCCATCGAAGGGCTCGTGGACTTTTCCAGGGTCATTATCATGCGAACGGGTAAGCATCCCAGACACAGTTACGGGTCTCTGGTACTTACAGACGTTATACCAGGATCCAACTTTGATCGCCCCCCGCCGGACCTGTCGGACTGGCAGCACCTTACCAACACCAACCAAAATGGCTTCTATATCGCCATCGACAACATCTACAACGCCGGCATCGAGATCGTCAAGGGCATCGTCACCGAGTGGAACTGCACCTTTCGGCCCGGAATCGCACCCACCAACTACATCGGCGACATCTTCGGCAGCCTTGGCGGGCACCCGGACTTTGGCTTCGGAAGCCTCACGGGTGGGAAGCGCGTCGAGCGGGCGGGGAGGACGGGTGACTTGGCGAAGCTGGAGATGGACCGGCGGGGGCAGTTTGGCCCCAGGGCGGTCACGAAGATGTGAGATGCGGAGCGGGCTCATTTGTTGTCGGGAGGAGAAATCTGACGTTTGCGTTGTTCTCGATCAGCCATCCCCGTGGTGGCTGCCCAGTTGTTTAGATCGAGATGGAAAGGGAGAGACGCGCTACGTGCTCCCCGACCGGGCCGAAGACTAAGCTGCAGCGACCTTTTCGAATATCTCTACATGATCAAGCCAGAGCTTGGACCCTGCCTATATCCCACAAAGCGTCCCATGATGAGTGTAGCTTCCTCGCACTACAAGCTGGTGCCTGGCTCTTGATGCTTGGCTCAAGACAGGTCACCATGTCTGCGGACTCCCTTATTTATGCCCCTTGCCTCGCACCATCATCAACCTGGCCCTGCGAGGCAAAATATGCCTGCATTAAAAAGTCATCGTACGCCAGCTCCTCTGCTGTGGGCCTCTCCTCCGGCAGCCAGCGCAGAGTCCGGTGGGCGAATCCGAGAAGCAGCTGTTTATCCTCACCATTCAGTTGGCCGATCCTATCCTCGAGCGATTGTTTTGGGATCGGGATAGAGCCCGTCCAGTTACCTGATCTGATCAGCTGCATGAAGGCATTGCGACGAGTGTCGAGCAGACCAACCTGAGGCATCAAAGAAGGCCGAGGCCTTGTCGCTGCGCTGCACAAATTCGCGAGGCGGATTGCCCATGAGGGACACCATCTCAGCTAGGTGTTGTTCGTCGTTGGTGATACCGTCTCTCTTGGCATTGAAGAGGTGTCGACCCTCCAGAAGATCCCATATCTACTTTCGCATAAGCAAACACTGGCCGGGTCCGGTCGATGTATCAACGAAAACTCACCGTGACCCCGACAGACCATATGTCTACCTTCGAGGACCATTCCATTCCAAGAATCACCTCGGGCGCCCTGTAGACATCGGGCATAATATCACCCCGGTAGCTGTCGCGGCCCATTCTGGCTGAGCCCAAATCGCACAACACAGGATTGCCATTTGTTCGGGGCATTGGGCGTGAAAGATACACTGTCCGGTCTGGGAGCACCTTTCTCGCAACTGGAGATGCCAGCTCATCTTGCTCGAGCTGGGAAAACACCGAGTCGTCTGACACTCCTATGAGGATATTGTTTGGGGAGATATCTAGGCATTTGTGAGCTTGTCTTGTCGCCTTTGAATCAGGCTGAGGTGGCTAACCGGTATGAACGACATTGTTCTTATGAAGGTAATCTATAGCCAGGAGAAGAAATTGGATACCATGTTGGAGCATGCGCTTCTCGAATTTCCTTCCTGGCAACAGGTTACGAAGCTCAGTGAATGTCATCCCCAAAGGAGAGTATAGAATGCACGCATGCTTTCCATGAGGGCCACAAAGGGAGAATGAGTCAAGAACCGTGCGCACTCCGAGCTTGCCGGGATGCTGCTTGACAGAGGCTGTCTTCAGGTAGTGTGACACTGCAATCTCATGGTCCGCCTGCTCAGGCGCCATGCCATCGCTCGTGCGTGTACAAACCTTCAGCGCCCGGTACTGAAAATTGCTGTTTATTTCGTTAAAATGAACATGCGACTCCCCGTGGTGTTTTGAGCGGATATGGGGTGACGCACCAGACATCTTTAGCCAGCCAGACAGCAGATCCAACACCTCGACCAAGCTTACACACCACGCGGTATCGCGACTCAAGAACCTGACCAATTTCGATGGGATAGTAGTCCTCGGCCGTGTATCCGGAAAGCTGTTCCTCCTCGACTGGTGTCGTATCTGGCACCCGCTGGAAGCTCTGGCTCCGCGTGGAGGTCGTCATTTTGAGGGGTACTGAGCCAGACCATCTTACGGCAAGAAACTTGGCAATGTGCCGATGGGGGGCAATGGGTATTGGCCGGCATAGGTGCCTCAACAGGTAAGGCCAACGTGCGCAGGCTTGCATTGTCCGTTCCATTCTGGGAACGATGATTGAATGGTTGCACTTCGCAGCGCACGATATTTTGAACGCAGTACGCGTCTCAGGCCAATCAAAGACGTTTGCAGCACCAGCCAATAATAACATACGAAGTACACTGTCACTATTACCCTGTAATCGCCCTGAGCATTAGGTGCTGGCTTGGGCTATATAAAAGTCCATACAGGAATTTTGAGGTTTTAAATTTTATTTGTTCGTTCTCCTCTCCCTCGTCTTGGACATTGATCATGTTGCATTTGCTTCGAGCCCACCCAAACCGCTCTCCGTTTCGGCTTCTATCCAACCATACGACACAATGTTGTTTCTTTGCATGGCAGTTTAGACATAGCCAAGACTGTCCGGCTGGTGGCTATGCTCAATCCAAGGCTTTAAGCTAGCCATACATCAGAGGTCTGCTGATTAGATTAAAAAAGAGGAGGAAGAAGCATGCCATTCATCTTCCTGGGCAGGAAAGGTGGCCCCTTTTATACGTGGCTGTCACAGTCTGCTCCGCAGGGTCCGCAGAGTGGTTTCATTCCTCGGCAAACTACCCCTGAATGATGAATGCATACTGCGACACAACTAGGTCATCATCGATCCTCTCCCGTTTCCTTTACCGACTCCCCCTCATCCCGAAATCCTCCGTCAAGCAGACGACAATCAGCGATCTCAGTCAACATCATCATAAGAACCATTCAAGACCAGGTTGGTACTGCCAGCGAGGCTTGTCTACCTGGTGTTGGGGATTCATCCAAACCCGCCCTTCCTAACAAGGTACTTGGCCGATTCGTCAGTACCCCAACCGGGCCTTACACTGCTATCACCCTATTGAAACCATGCCGAAACTAGTCCAACCTCATTTTAGCCAAATCCACAACCTAGACATTATGAGACTAGGCTGACATCAGGTCTTATCGGTGCTCGGCGTGGCTTTTGTCTCCTGGGCCTTGGCCTCCTTGAGTTCCTCGTTAAGCTTTTTATACTCGGTATATCACTCCTTCAACTGGGCATTCGTACCCCCCATAGTAAGCTTGACGGAGATCTCGGCCATTTTCGATGTGATGTCTTGTGCAGAAGGCATGATCGCGGGTTGTCAGTTGGGTCCCTAACAGCTCTGAATGGGGATGGCGAGAAAGTTCAGGTTGCTTGGTGTAGAGAGAATATATACTTGTAATTTTTAACAGTGAAGATTGATGGCGTGGCTGGAGTACTTGCAAGGCAAATTAAAGCAATAAGTACGGAGTACTCGTAGGTTAGATTAATCGAGGAAGGAAGAAAGTAAGCTGAGGAATCCTCCACGAGGGGCGGGGGTTTGAAGGGAGGACACTATGGTCACGTGGGGCACTTGGATTCCGGCAACATGAGAGCAGCTCCTACATCATTTCCTTGATGTATAAGCAGACTCGCGAGTCCGCAAGCCTCATTATTCACTTTTTATTCAGATAAATCTCACTCAACTCGTCGAAGACGTCTTTGTCTACACTTCTCGCTCACACAGGTATAAGTTCGACCAGCTCCAGCATGTTATCGATGGCTCCATGAACGCTCATATCTAGTTTGCGACAACCATGAGCATGCGCCTGTAACCAGTCGTATCTTCAAGGTTTGCTTGGATGAACTCCACCATCTTCTCGTCGGAGAACTCCCACCAACCGGCTTGGGTTGTGGATGCTGGAACTGCCCAGCTATTCCTAGCGACTTCCGGTATAACCGGTTTGGTCTTTTGCTGCTCCATAAGGAAGGCAACTGCTTCCTCAGGAGTGATTACGTCCACGATTTAGCGGAAGTCGATGCACTCGACGAGCTCCTCGGGCGACATGACGGAGACGATCTTCCAGACAGGCTTGTTCAGGTAACGCCCCAGAGATCCAGTTCGCATTGACGCACGGACTCGGCCCAAGATGGACGACTCCCTTTTCGGGTCCGACCATTTCAGCTGCGAGTCGGAGGCGCGATGGCGCCAGGTCTTGCCCATGCTCGTGGTGAGCTCGTCGAGAGACTGGCCGACGAGCCGCTTAGCGATCATTTCAGCAGCCTTCATGCAGAGGTTGTTGCCAAGGCCGATGTCGATAGTGAAAGAGAAGCCATGCCCAGTCAGGTCAGTGTTTGTATTGAGGATGAGATAGGCTGCACGATAGTATGACCCTGCGTCTGGCCAGAGAGGTCGAGTCTCTGCCAGGTCCTCCAACTTCTCTTCGACGATCCGCCAGCCTCATCCCTCTTTGGCTAGCCTGTTCGTTGGGTGCTTCATGACGGCGCTTGCCGGATCAGTAGGGCGGGCATACACGCATGCAAATGAAGGGATCGCAAGGAGCTTAGTTCGCCATTGGCATAATATGTGTCAGCTGCTTGACCATTGATCACATAGCTCATCGTCTGTCTTCAGTCGTATCAGTTGACTGCCTTGTCTCTGCCCCATCACAACACCCTGACCGTGATTGTCAGTGGCCGGAATCATACTTCTATTTGACATGCCATTGTTGCACTCTTCAACTCGAGGTCTATTATACCCACAGCCATTAGTTCCAACTCCAGTTGCACGATTGTGTGTGTCGCATGGTTCAAACGTGTGCACGCCGGCTATCTAAAAGCATTTGGCAAAACACGTCTGATAGCCCGCAGCCAACAACATGCGTAGAGGTCGTGAGGATGCCGATGTATCCGACCTCCTCGTATAGTGCTCGAAGAGGATCAGACGAGCCGCGGGCAATCCAATAAGGACGTTTGATTCAGTTGGTCGCGTCTAGACCAGGGTCGTTCCCCGAATTCAAAGGTTCCTGCAGATCCAAGCTCAAGCCTATTGCGGCAGGTTTCGACAGAGGGGCCGCCCAACCAACCCAGCGCCTACACATGCAATCAGTAATTTCATTCCAGTACGGGTACTTGGTCTCCCACTTTAGGTTGACGCGCTATTCGCAGCAACTGTCGTGCAAGTAACCCTCCAGCCGTCACTGTGCAGCGGCATGTGGCAGGCCACATATCCCGACCTTGACGTTACGTCGCGACGTCGACTATAATCATCATGTCGGCGATCATTGTCGACGAGTTTTCCCGGGGCGTGCTTATCTGCTTTGCTGTTGTCATGTAGGAAGGCTGGGCCCAAAAGAAAGTGAACTCTTGATGTGCCCACGCGCCGAGTTGGGGGTTCTGGGGAGGGGGAATCTCCGGAGTTAATTCCATACCGCATGCACAGATAGATCCAACGGCAGCCCCAGGTCCCCAGCTATGAGCCAACCAACTGTCCAGTCATATGGCCGACGGTTGAGAAGCTAGCGGGGCCTTTTACAGGGAACGGGACGGGCGGCACGACGTGACCTGGAGCGACCCAGTCCAGACCTGATTCGTACAGCTACAGTATCTTGGTTGGTTGCCCACCGCCAGAGGTTCCGTGATGTGTCTGGAAAGCAGATATCTTGACGGCCACCACCGCCGCACGCCCTACACACAGTTCCCAAGACGGCGATTCCCCAAAGAACTTTTGATTGCCGATGCCGCTTCTACCGATGCCCAGCCGTCTATCTGGTAAACGTGTAGACCCTTCGCGGCGCATCACGGGCTGATATGGTAACAGGCCACTGTACGAGGAAGATCCATGGCGAACAAAAGGCCTTCAGATATGACACGCCCAGGGATGTCGTTTATACCAAACGGGACGGACAAGCCACCACGCGACCCTCGTCGGCTTCAGTCCGGCCGTCTGCTGGTATTTGAAGCCTCGGGGTCGCCGTCACCCCGTCCTAATCCCATGCACCCCTTCTCCCTTGCCCAAGGAGACTGGCTGGCTCACCGCCAAGATGGTATTCGGTCTCAGATCTCGAAAGGCTGATGAGGCCCCGGTCGACGGCGGCATCGAGCCCGTCGCCACGTGCAGCTCCTCGGAGCCCAATTACCTTGATGAGAAGAGGGTGATTCGGCCTGAGCATGTACAGCTCAGCGACGAACAGGCTGCACGTCGCCTGAGACTCTTCCGGGAGGCGGCGGAAAATGACCCCAACATTGACCTTGACGATCTTGGCGCGGTCGACGATGCTGTCGTGGGTCACGATGTCAACAAGGAGAACCAGCTTGTCGACGAGCTCGTCGAGAACTCTCCGTACCCTGAAGTACGATCAATTCGCCTTTCACATAAGGGCCAAAGAGTACTGACCGAGTGATAAACAGGTTCGCGCTGCCGTCCGCAACTATGATGTGGAGCTCCCTGCCAACACCATACGCGCATGGTTTATTGGCATGCTAATGACAACGGTGTTTTCCGGCTTGAACATGCTGTTCTCCCTCCGCCAGCCTTCCATCACCATTACATCCTACGTTGCCCAGCTTGTCGCGTATCCCATCGGTGTCGGCATGGCCAAGGTTCTCCCGAACCGCGAGTTCCGGGTTGCCGGCCTCAAGTTCAACTTGAACCCCGGCCCATTCAACTTCAAAGAGCATGGCCTCATCGTTCTCATGGCTAATGCCTCCTACGGCGGCGGGGCAGGTTACTTTACCGATATTCTGACTGCCCAGAAGGCCTTCTACGGCTTCGATCTCGGCTGGGGCTACGCTATCCTGCTGGGTCTGACTAGCCAGTGCATCGGCTTCGGGATGGCTGGTCTTGTGCGCATTTGGCTGGTTGAACCCGCATCCATGATCTGGCCCCAGGATCTTGTAAACGTGGCTTTCATGTACACGCTTCATGACCACGCCAAGACCGACCCGGCCAAGACCAACGGCTGGTCTATTAGCAGATACCGCTGGTTCCTCTACGTCTTCGTTGGCTCTTTCTGCTGGTACTGGATCCCTGGTTACCTCTTCCAGGCCCTCAGTGTCTTCGTCTTCCCCACGTTCATTGCTCCCGATAACGTCACCGTCAACAAGGTGTTCGGCGGCTGGACCGGAATGGGCCTCCTCCCCATTACCTTTGATTGGACTCAGATTGCTGGATACACCCTGTCGCCATTGATTCCCCCGTGGCATGCCATCGCAAACACGTTGATCGGTCTCGTCATCTTCTTTTGGATTACATGCGCTGGGCTTCACTGGACCGGCACCTGGTACGCCGACTGGCTCCCATTCAGTGACAACACATCTTGGGACAACACACAGCACACCTACAATGTCACCAAGATCTTGACCCCCGAAAACACTCTCGACGTGCAGAAGTATGAGGAGTACTCCCCAATCTTCCTCTCCACCACTTTCGCCATATGCTATGGCCTATCTTTTGCCAGCATCATCGCACTTATTTTCCACGCCGGCTTATTCCATTCGAAGGACATCTGGATGCGTTGGCGCGACAAGGACCACGCGCTTGATGACGTGCACGCCAAGATGATGCGCAAATATCCACAGGTGCCGCATTGGTGGTTCCTCGGCGTTTTCCTTCCAATGTTTGCTCTTTGCTTTGTCACCGCATACGTCTGGGACACGGGATTGACCTGGTGGGCTATTATCCTTGCCATGGTCATTGCCCTGGTCTGGCTCATTCCCATTGGTATCGTTCAGGCCGTTACCAACATCCAGCTCGGCCTGAACGTCTTCACTGAGTTTATTGTCGGCTATATGCTGCCTGGAAGACCGACCGCCATGATGATGTTCAAGACATATGGATACATCACCATGACGCAGGCCTTGGCCTTCGTCGCGGACATGAAGCTTGGCCATTACCTCAAGCTGCCCCCTCGAACCATGTTCTTTGGCCAAGTTATTGCCACAGCATGGTCTACCTTGGTTCAGACTGCCGTCTTCTACTGTAAGTCACGCCTCCTGCCGAGCACATTACCCAGTCTCCATTTGAACAACAAATACAAGAAAGGCTTTTTTGCTCGCGTAGTTACTGACAAGTGGTCAAAGGGGCCATGGGTTCCATCAAGGGCGTCTGCACTGAGGACGCTGTCGCCCATTTTACTTGCCCCGGCGGGTCGGTCTTCTTCACTGCTTCCATCCTCTGGGGTCTTATCGGCCCGGCACGTATCTTCTCCGGAACCGGCATCTACAAGAACTTGCAGTACTTCTGGATCCTCGGTGCTGCGGTACCCACCGCCTTCTGGTTGATCCGCAGGAAGTGGCCAAACAGCTTTGTTCGATACCTGAACGCGCCAGTCATCTTCTCTGGGACCGGCCAACTCCCGCCGGCTACGGCTTTGAACTATATGTCTTGGGGCATCGTGGGCTTCATCTTCAACAAGTGGATCCGCGACCGCTGGAGGGGGTGGTGGATGCGATTCAACTACGTCACCTCGGCTGGATTGGATAGTGGTCTTGCCATCAGTACCATTATAATTGTCTTGACCCTCAGTCTCACCAACACCGCAGCGCCCAGCTGGTGGGGTAATACCGCACCTCAGAAGACACTTGACACACAGAATGCAGCCTTTAACAAGGTACTAAAACCTGGGGAGACCTTTGGGCCTCAGAAGTGGTAAATCGAGGTGCTCATGACGCACATTGGGGTCGACCCTTCTAGTTGTTGTCGGTGAGAGGGGAGGCTTCATAGACGTCCTAGGAATATGAGGGGGCTATGTCAACACTTTTGTCCCACTTGTCCTGATCATCCAAGATAGAGTTGAAGGCAAACTAGTCTATCTTGGAGCGGTCGAGATAATGGCATGTAGTCATTCTGGCAACCAACCACACCCTGTCTTGCCTCAACCCACCTCCGCTCGTACACGATGCTGGCTCCCCATAGCACAGACTTTATCATGATTGATTTGGAAATCAGGATAAAATGCCTGCTTGCCATTTCAGTGTTATTCCTAGTATCTCGTTCATGACCACAGTTCTTTCCTGAGCATTTCAAACCAGGCATATTCATTTGGGTACTCCGTAAGGATGTGACCAAGATGTTCATGCCAGTCATCCTTCCAAGCCCCGCAGGCAAACACTGCCAACGCATACTCCCAATACTCCGGATACCAACCCGCTGTCTCCCAATCAATCAGTACCACCGTTCCATCTGCCCTCAAGATGATGTTCTTTCTTTGCAAGTCACCATGAGTAAATACCGATTTGTGATTGTGTAGAACACGGGGAAGAGTGCGACGATAATACGAGGCCTTGTGATGCAGTCCACTATTGTAGAGGTATTTCTGGATGAAGGCGTCGTTTAACGTCGACTCCGAATCAAAAGGCCCGCTGATTATTCCGTCCTCAACATCATCGTCAGGTGCAGTCCAGAACATAGACTCTTCGTAGGGCCGTCTCCCAATGCATCCGAAGTATCCAGGCGTAGGAAGACTCCGCAAGGTGTCCAGGTGGACACGCAATTGAGTCGATATTTTATTTTTTTGTGACAAATCCAGACGAGCCCAGATGGTATCAAGTGTGTGGCCTGGAATATCTTCCATGATGATGATTTTGACAGTACGCCCTTCTTCATCTTTGATGGAGTACAAGGCGAAGACCTCTGGTACGGGAATGGATGTTGTTTCGCGGACAAAGAGCATATTCTCTCCCTCGGTGAGGCTCACATTTAGGCCGTACTTTATGATATAACTGCCGAAACGCACGACCCGTTATCGCTATGAGCGTGGCCCGAATCCCGTCAAATTCGTGATCAAATTTTTTTTTTATCTCTGTATGACTCCCTTTTCTATCCAGGGAGCCTGGAAAAGGGATTCATTTTATCCTCGCAGCTGTCCCTTATCCCTCTGTTGCCCCTATCTATTGTTGGCTGCTGTGTGTGTGTTAGTGGCGTCAGACTTCTATTGCAACCCCTAGTGGCCCCTATAGCCCCTATTGACCTCGAGTCATTAATCTAACGAGGCTGCATTCTTCTAAGGAAGAATGCCTCTAGCCACCGTCTCTGAATATAGACCTTCGAGTCATCAATGTACTGTGGCTGCCAAAAGGGGCTGCCGAGTCAACCGGTCTATCCGACACACCCCCTTAGCTAGGGCCTCTTTTCTAGGTCCTAGCTATAACTGACTTTCTCTATTGACGAGCTTTTAGGGCCGCCGAGGCTATTTCTTATCGGTTCTATCAACCGGCCGCCTCTTGCCCCTAGCTTTAACTCGAGGTCTCGTCTATTGCCTTGTTCAGGGCGCCGTTGAGCAAGCTTTTCTATTAGCTTCTCGCGGGCTTCTTCTATCAGGGCCTCTGAGGCTATACGGCCACGGATATCTTCTATCCGTAGCTACCTGACGAATTTAGTGTGCCGGATCTTCGGTAATGCCTTAGTCATGCTGTCTATAACTATCTAGCTAGTCTTTATCTAGCGGACCGTAACGCGGCCGCCTTAGACCTCTTGCCTTAGCTAGTATTAATAAATATCAACGTGCTATAGTTACGTAGTCAGTCTAGCTGCCTCTTTAGTCACTAGCCTAATAGTCTGCTTATTATCGCATTCTAGCTAGAAAGGCTAGTCTAGTCTAATCCGTAGGGCCCGTAGCAGCCGGCCTATAAATATTATCTCTTTAGCTGCCTCTAATAGGGCCAATAGCTCGGCTTCCGTGCTAGACGTAGTGACTATTAGTTGCTTGGTTGCCTTCTAGGCAATTGCCCTACCGTATAGTCTTAATACGTAGCCTTAGGAGCTTTTCCGGTCTTCTATATTGTCTCCGAACGAGGCATCGCTTGCATAAAGGAAAGTCTCGATAACCTTATTGCCTTGGCTGGCCTAGCTGCCCTGGCTAGCTTAGATCCCTCTGCCTAGGCGTAACGCGAAGCAACGGGTCGAATAGAGGTACTGAATTACCCTATTTGCTGCCTCGTAGTGCCTTATATCCGGGTTTAAGTTATGCCTTATAAGCCGGGAGACTATAAATAAGATATCCGGTCTCGTTGAGATAGCTATAAAGAGGATTAATCTAACCTTCTGCTAGTATCTATTAATAGATTGCTTCGTGGCCTAGATCCTTAATTTAAATAGCTCTTCCTAACTTATTAGCGTAGCTAGTGCCTTTGCTAGGTCGATATCGAATTTATAAGCTATTTTATTAATATAGGTATCCTAGGTTAGCTAGATCGTCTTAGTGCCCTTATTCCATAGGATATAAATCCTAAGGAACTACTTTAGCTCCCCTAGCCAGGTTATTTAATATCTCTCTTCTAGGCCTATAATAGCTACCTTTGCGACCTTTAAGTCGGATTTTCGATATGCCTAGATAATATCGTCTACGAAGAAGAAGACGATTACCGATCCCTTAGTTATAATATAGGGCTCTTACAGGACCCCTTAGAAGCCTAGCTCTTATAGGGTCTTCGTTAGGTCCCTTTGCTATAGCAAGGGAGATCGTCTCAATCTATAGAGGGCTTTTCGTAGCTAAAGGACCGTGCCGTATTTCTCGTATCCCGGTGGCATTCTTATATAGATAACCTTATCTAGGTCGCAATTAACGAATGCATTCACGGCGTCTATCTATTCTAATTCGAGGTCATGTTCTGCGGCTATTGCTATTAGGGCCCTAAAAGATATACTAGCTAGGGTCGTTGCCCTAGTCGGTAGGACCCCTTTTTCCTATTAGTTACTATATACGACGAGCCGGGCTTTGTAACGCAGAAGGTATCCGTGCTTATCGGTCTTATAAGTAAAGACCTATATATAGCCTAAGACTCTCTATCCCTTTGACCTAGACTAAGGAACCTCGATAAAAGAGCCTATCTTATCGTATAAGGCAAGGTAGTCTTGCTAGGCCTTAATGAATTCCTCTTTAAATGGGTAGTCTGCGAGATCCTTCCTAGTCTTAGGGACCGGCGGCAGGTCTCTCTTGTAGGCTCGAAATTTAATTCCTACGTTAAAGGCACCGTAGAAAGCCGATTCTACACGGATCGGGTGAAATTCGTGAAAACGGTAGTCTATTCGGATAGGGGTCGAGCCTAGCCGGCCGGGCCGGTCTTCCGGGTCTGCCGGGTCTGCCGGGTCTGCCGGGTCTGCCGGGTCTGCCGGGTCTGCCGGGTCTGCCGGGTCTTTTCCCACCCCCTCAGGATCGCGGGCACGATAACGTATTAGAAGACTAGCTGCAAAGACTGCCCCTAATCCCTCTTCAAAGTCGGGGTCTTCTTATAGCGGCGTTAGAAGGTAATCTCTTTCCAGGTCCTCGCAGTTATCTTCGTTATCCGGGTCCGGACTATCCTGCCTGCCGGTATTAACGATGATCTTATCTAAGATAACCTCTTGGTCGGTCTCTTCGTCTTCGTCTTCGTCTTCTAGGTCTGATATCTCGTTGCCGGTCTCTTCTAAGACGGTCTTAACGGCCTGCTAGGCCTCTGGGATTTCAACCTCTTCTAGTAGCTCGTTGACTGACTGCAATAGCTCTAGCTAGGCTAGCTCGTTATTAAAGAAGCTAGCCTCGTTGAAAATAATATCCCTCGTTAAGATAACCTTGTCTTTGTATAGAACCTAGATCCTATAGATATTCGTAGACTAATATCTAACGAGATATCCTATATATGCCCTCGGCTCTAGCTTCTAACGGCGCCGTAGCTTGAGCTGGGCTTCCGAGGTCATTACGTAGGCTTTATAGCCATAGGCTTTGAGATAACTAATCGTTAGTTAGTCTCTAAAGGCTAGTTTAGACGGGCTTTTCTAGTCGTTGCGTTCTAGCGGCGTTCGGTTCTATAGATAATAGGCTACTTCTACTATATCCTTCTATAGACTATATAGAAGCCTAGCCCCTATTCTTATCGTATAGGCCTTTTCTATAACTATACCCCCTGACCTCTCGGCCCCGCTATTCTAGGCCTAGGTATTCGGGGCTGATTTTTTCGGCTCTATTCCTCGGATCCTTAGTTCCTTCCGGACCGGCTTGCTAAATAGCTCGCCGTCTAACCGAATTACCTTAGTTCTAAAGTTATATTAGGTCCTAATCTAGGTAAGGAAATCTCGTAGGATATTCCTATTCTCTTTGCCTAGTCCGTAGCTCTTAAGAAAATAGGGGAAAACTAGCCTTAAAAATATATCTATAATAAATATTACTCTTACGTAGCCTTAGTAGTCCTTTAATAGGTCGGTCTAATCGATCTATATCTCTTCGAATGGCTTATCGGGCCGGGCTAGCTAGCGGCGGGATATCTACTATCGCATCTTACCTTAGCTATAGTAGTTATATTCTACGGTCTTTAGTCCTTGAACCCTTGCCCCTAGGCATCTCTTTCTTAGCTACTCTAGGGTCTTAGGGCTTAGATAACCTAGCTAGCTATGCCAGACCGTTCCGTCGGCTATTGCCGCCGGTCTCGGGTCCTAACTAGTTCGTCGTCTTCGGGCTTAGAATGCTACTGCTGTCTTTAAGCTAGCTAGCCGAGTCTCTTTATATTAAAGGACCTATTACTTAAACCGACGTTTAACGAGATAGACCGTAGGTCCGGACTTATAGATTAGCCAGGTAGGGCTAGCTAGTATATCCTAGCGGATCCCTTAGTCGTCGTATAGGTATTAAAAAGAGACTATATTAATTGCAAAGGTTAGGCAAAACGTAGCCTATTTAATCCGTAAAGTCCCTTATAATCTATCCGGTCGTCTAACTAGAAGGTTAACTTAGCCATAGCCCTCGATCCGGACTTCCGAGTCTCTAGCTATTAAGAAGTCTACTATATCCGGCTTCCTAATAGATCGGAACTTCGATAGGTTATTAAAGATATATAAGGTAGCCCTTAAATCGAGGATAGTTAAGGAATACAACGGATATCGATCTGCCTGCAAGTAGCTTCCTAGATAGACTAGAAACGCTACTCCTAACGGAAGTGCCTGACCTACGATTCGTCCCTTTTCTCTAGGGCCCGTGGCCACAGGGGTCGGACCGGTTAGGCTGGTTAGGCCGGTCCGGGCTACCGGGTCTACCGGGTCTGCCGGGTCTGCCGGGTCTGCCGGTTCTGCCGGTCCGGCTAGCCATCAATCCGTTATATCCGGACCTAACTTTTCCTTGCGAATTGCTTCTCGTAGCTCATTGACCCTAGCCTTTAATACCAGGTCTGCTATAAGGGTCTTCTTGACTTAGTTAGTCCGGCGTTCGTTAGGTCTAGACCCTTTAGGTCTTAATTCCGGGATTATAGTCTAGTAGGCAGATACGTTATGCTAAGGGATGCCGTAAGCTTCGTAGCTAGTCTCCGATTTCTTATTACTTCCTTCCTAGTCTGCTAGTGCGGACCTCTTCCGGCCTAATCCGGGCCTAGTCGTCTGGCTTGATCTAGAGTCGTTATTTTCATCGGCTCCGTCGTTAGTAGCTTAAAAAACTACCCCTCGTTTTAATCCTTTGGGCTATGCCGGCAGGGCTGTGACGGTTTGGGTTCCCAAGGGATAAACCGGCGGGTTTATATTAGCAATAAGGTTAGGGCGTCGTGTTACGGTAGGTAATAGATCGGAGATCGTAACTAAGTATTAAGTAAATAATAGTATTAATAGCTAGCTAGGTATCTATACTATAGGGAGGAAATTAAGGGGTCCTATATACTTACGTAGATTACCTAGAGGTCCTAGGGGAATCGCTAGTAATTCTCCTACGCTCTTTACTAATCGTATTTCTATTACTAGTAATCCGTTCTAGATTATTACTAATCTTAGTACGTACTATAGTAATTATATCCCTATTAGTCCCTCGTTCTAACCTTTATTCCGTATAGTCTGTGTTACGACCCAGGCTGACGGGCCGCGATACGGGCCGGCTATGCAGGCGCTAATGCAAGCGGCACGGAACAATGGTCGGAACGGTGGACCAATGAGCGGGGGATCGACGGGATCAATAGGATCGCGGCTGCGATCTAAGCGAACCCATGCGATCTGGCTCGTCGGTATCTTCAGGATTACCTCCGTAATCCTAGCGATCCTCCGTGATCTAGGGGATCACCGCTAGGTATATAGGACCCCCTAATTTCCTCCCCATAGCATAGATACCTAGCTAGCTATCAACACTATCATTTACTTGATACTTGGTTACGATCTCCGATCTATTACCTACCGTGATATGACGCCCTGACCTTACTGCCAATATAAACCCGCCGGTTTATCCCTTGGGAACCTAAACCGTTACACGTTGATAGCTCTTGTTCAGAAGGTCATAGCGTTACCCTGAGCAATAACTTAACACTATCAAAATGGCATCTATAACCAAGCCCGGACTAAGCACTACCTCTTAGGGGAAGATACCAATTCCCCCTGCGAAGGCAAACGACAAAATAGAGATTTCTAACGACGAGTCAGATAACGATACTCTAGACTCGAACGATATGCTTTAGGACGAAGTTCGATAACTTCGATAATAAATCGCCGATATGATTGCACTTTAGGAAGAATAGACCCGGATATATCAGACCTAGGTCAACGAACTCAATTCCCTCGCTAATACCGCTATTAAGGGTAAAGATCCCGGAGAGGTCCTTAAGCCAAAGGCACTACGACCCTTCGACGGTATAATAGGGACACTTTAGCTATTTATTACCTAGATGCGAGTGTACTTTATATACTTTCTAACTTAGTTCCGAAACGAAGCTGCTAAGGTATACTATATAGTAGGAAACCTTTCGGGCTAGGTAGCTATATGGTTCGAACTAACCCTACGCGACTACGTCGCTAGCATAATAATAGGAATTTGCAAGATAGAGACTAATAAAATCTTTAATAACTACTCTAAGTTCGAAGAAGCCTTGCGATAAATATTTAGAAGTATAGATAAAGAAAGAGACGCCGAAAATAAACTTAGTAAACTCCAATAGAAAGGATCTACGTCGGACTACGTAGCTTCTTTCCGATAAATTATCTCGAAACTCCTATAGAAGCAGTCTTACTTAATAGGAACCTTCTATAAAGGACTAAAGGAGGATATTAAAGACGAGCTCTATAAGGAAGAGCGACCTAATACCCTAGCCGAGTATATCGCTATAGCTATACGCATCGACGATCGATAGTATAAGAGACGCGAAGAGAGGAGGTACGCGGGAAAAGGGTAGAACCGGAACCCTACCTAATACTTTAGCAACTCTCGACGAAAGCGCAACGAACCCGTTATACGCTATAACGATACTAGTCTAGGACGAATAGACCTAGATACTACGTAGAAAGGAAAATTCAAGTACGATAAAAGCAAGAAATAGTACTATAACTATAGGAAGTTTAGATACTTTAAGAACGAATGTAAATAACCTAAGAAATAGGACTAGAAACTAATACCTAAAGGTAAGAAGTAGTTTAACGCTATTAATAAGGAAATAGCGAACTACGATAGTATAAGCTAGATAGCCTGCTATAACGATAACTATAATACGTACCTTTCGGATAAGTAAGGTAGCGGATAGTTCCCTAGGAAACTAAGAACCCTTGCTATGACTGGTAGAAGAGGAATCTTAGGCTTACGCGGAGTAACCGACGGACGTAGACTCTAGAAATAGCGAGAAGAAACCGAACTGCGTAACCGACTAGGAGACCTTATTTAACCTAATAGAGGGCCTGAATTCGCATACCCCGGAGGAGTATCTAATAAGTAGATACGAGAAAATAGAAAGTAGTTTTAGGAAGATATGCGCCGAATGTAACGACTAGGATAGCAAGAATACTACTGATAAGAAGAAGAAAAACGACTTATCGCGGAAGCTAAGGCATAGTCTAAAGCCCTCGAGGAGGCAGAACGACTAAAGGCGTTTAACTAAGCTAGAGAATACCGTATCTCGGACGACGAAGAAAAAACTCCCGAAACTAATAGATAAATGCGACGGAAAGTAGCGAGAAGCGCCGTAAAAATACTTATATATATAAAAAAAAACGAAGAAGGGAGCGTCGACGATACGAGCTCCGAAGACAAAGAAACCACGCCTAGCGCGACTAAGGACAGACGATCGGAAGTACTAACGCTATATCGGAAAAACGCGACCCTCGGAGCCTCGCTTAAAGGCAAGGAAACTTAGCAATACGATAACGAAGCAATAGTCGATATTAGAACCTAGATAGAGCCTAAACCCCTTACGGAGGTATAGCAGTCTGCGATCATACGATATAACCTAGCACTAAATAGCGGAGACCACGCTATCGCTATTATCGCTATAGACACTATAAACGCAATTAAAGGAGATTGGTATTTACTAAGAGAATATAGAGATAACCCTAGGATTACACTAGGATATGAACTACACGCGCAGATCTTATAGGCCTCTTATATCTATCTAGACTGCTTTACGCACTTCCGGACTAAGGCACGCTACGACGCATTTCTAACCCGATAGAGGGGACACGTTATTACTAACCCCTACCTAGAAAAAGAACTATACGAGTAGAGGATAACTACTCGGTACCTCTCGCAATAGGTGGTTATCATAGAACTAAATACTAATACCCCCCTTGAATATAAGAACGATAGGTCGATTAACGAAACTTGCGACTCGCTTACTTACTATGCGTATATATTCGGGAAAGTATAGGAATAGCATAAATATACGTTAAAGGGATATCGCAAACCGAGTATCCCCTTAGGACTTATCTACGTACCGGTATATAATAGAGAAAGCTATAAAGATTGCCCCTTGCTAGGATGCCCCGAATATATAAGGGAAAAGGCACGAGAGTGGCATATTAATATATAGGGAATACTAAAACCCTATTACGAAAAATCGGTACTATAATACGGATATCCGTAGAAGTACGCGGTAAATTACGACGATTGCTACTATACGAAATACATAGATAGGAAATAAGATATTCGACGAAGGATCCGAGTAATAGAGCTCGACGAGTTTAACTTCTAAAAACTTAAAGGAAAGAAAGGATACGTCGAATGGTATTAGCAAGCCGAAAGACAATTTATAGTAGAGAATAAAAACAATCCTAACAAGCGATAATATATCTAGATTAAACCCTCTAACTGCAAGAACGAAATATACGAGACATATCACTAAAAGAACCAGGACTCAAAAAACGAGGCACGCTATCTATAAAAGGGCTATAGACTAGTATATAATAGAAAGATCTAAGGACCTTATGTATAATAATGGCAGGTTATAACGATAAGATAGTATTAGATACCTACGTTATAGGATATCGTATAAATATACTATTAGATAGTAAGGCGATAGGCAACTATATCTCACCGAGAGTCGTTAATCGTTACCGACTCCTATAGGCTAAGAAGAAAGAATCTTATAGACTCTATAATATCGAAGGAGAAATATTCGACTATAATAATGGATTTATCGATATAGAGATTAATTACCTCGATATATCGATTTAGAAATATAAGGAAAAAGTTAGCTTCGACGTAATAGATATATCCGAATACGATCTCGTATTAGGACTATTATAGCTTAAGGAGAGTAACCTATTGATTAACTAGAGGACTAGCTAATTGTAGTAGAACGAGACTATAACCCCCTAAGATTAAAAGACGAGGAAGAAAGTGAAATTTCACGATGACTTAGTTACTAAAGTAAGGAGATATGAACTACCCCTCTTATATAAGGCGTTTCGGGCAATAAAGACCTAAGTAGTGACTAAAACGGCTCTATAACCTGGTATACGACGCTTCTAGGATAAAGGAAAGCAATAGAAAGTCCGAAGAGTTATTGCCGCTCTAAGGAAAGACCTCGAATAAATCAATAATAATATCGAAATAGAAACCGATATAAGCCTATTAGAAGATAAAATAAAGAACGTTCTATAAGAGTACTATAGGTACGAATAGTTATTCGCGGAGTTACTCGAAACTAGACTACCGGAATATAGTCAATAGGATTATAGGATTTACCTTAAGGAAGGTACTACGCTATTATTCTATAAGATTTATAACCTTAACGAAAAGTAACTAGAAACGCTATGCGACTATATCGACGAAAATCTAAAGAAAGGATATATATGGCTATTAATATCCGAAGTAGGATATCTAGTTATATTCGTCCTAAAGAAGAATAGAAAACTCTAACTTATTATCGATTACCGACGCATTAACGCCGATACCGTTAAAGACCGCATACCGCTGCCTCTTATCTTAGAGATAAAAGATAGGCTAAGCGGAATGAAATAGTTCACGGCACTCGACCTTAAGGGAGCCTATAACCTTATTAGGATAAAAAAGGGATACGAATAGATAATAGCATTCTACACTAAGTTCGGATTATTCGAATATTTAGTAATGCCTTTTGGGCTTACTAATGCGCTAGTAACCTTTTAGAGAATAATTAATAACGTCCTACGCGAATATCTCGATATATTCGTAATAGTATACTTCGACGATATCCTAATCTTCTCGGAGAACCTTGAAAAATATAAGGAATACGTCTATAAGGTGCTATAAGTACTTTAGAATGCGAAGTTATTAGTTAAACTAGAGAAAAGTAAGTTCTACGCTTAGGAAGTAGATTTCCTCGGATATACTATCGTCCTAGGAGAAATACGAATATAAAAAGATAAAATTAAGGCAGTCTAAGAATAGCTAACGCCTACTAACGTCAAGGAAGTATAAAGCTTTATTAGGTTTACTAATTACTATCGATATTTTATTACGGGAATAGGTAGATACGTAGCGCTACTCTATAACCTAACGAAGAAGGAAAATACCTTTATATAGGGACTAGAAGCCGAGTAAGTATTCTAAAAGATCAAGGACCTAATTACTATAGAACTAGTCCTTGCGATCTTTAACCTAAGCTCTTAGATCGAGCTAGAAATAGATATATCCGACTACGCACTCGGAGCGTAGATCGGATAGCGAGACGAAAATAGGAAAGTAAGGCTAATAGCGTTCTACTCTAAGAAGCTATCCGGCGCGGAACTTAACTATCCTATCTACGATAAAGAATTCCTCGCAATTATCAATGCCTTTAAGGAATAGAGATACTATCTCCTAGGAAGTAAATATACGGTTAAGGTATATACCGACTATAAAAATATCGTATATTTCGCTACGACTTAGTAACTTAATAGATAATAAATTAAATAGGCTAAATATCTCTTTGTGACGGTTTGGGTTCCCAAGGGATAAACCGGCGGGTTTATGTTGGCAGTAAGGTCAGGGCGTCGTGTCACGGTAGGTAATAGATCGGAGATCGTAACCAAGTA